>UCOH01005995.1:0-16447 GCA_900474275.1 Synergus japonicus
AGAAGAGATCGGGCCCGAGCTACCGCTTACTACGCTCGGCCCACGATCAACGGGTTAGGTTACTCCACGAGACCTGTCAGGCCAACATATCGAGGTCGTAACCTAAATATTCGAGGAGCGACGACATCTCTGCAAAGCGTCAACGTCGAACCTCTCTTGGAAGCTCACCACCAAGAATACCTGGCTTCGGCAGCCCGAGTAACCCTGCGACCATTACTCCGACTACCTGCGTTTGGTCGCCCCATTAATAGTCTCGTTAAGGTTTATTCGACCTCGACCACTACTAATCCATGCGGTCAAAAACATCCAGAGTTCCGAAGCCTCGATCGGGAGAGGTCACCAATAAAACCTAACCGACCTTCTACCTCATCCACTCCCCCTCCTCGTTCCCTTAACCTCTCTCCTGTCTCCCTAATACTATCACAATTTAAAACTCCAGAGCGTCTTCTTTCCCCTATTAAAAATACCCCCCCACACGAACCTGAAGATATCCTTGATATCCCCTTAACTTATTCCCCTATCTCCTCTTCCCCTCCACCGAAACAGACAGCGAAATCTGAACCTCGGCGTCCCCTAAAAACTATAACAAATGTACGCCGTCGTTTAAATTAATAATTGCTATGTATCTATGTTAAGCTAAAGGAATAAACAATATTTTCTGAACATAGATCTCTCGAATAACTTCTCTCTCCCCCCCCCCTCAACTTCCTCCTTTATTTCTACATAAACCATTCTGAAGTAATCATTTCAGGACAAGTAAGGAGTTAGTCCTTCATAAGATTATTAGGAAGAATTCCTTTCTAACTCTATCAGACCTAGTTTCGGTCCTTTCCCCCCTCTAGATTTCAAATCCAGTACGAGGATTGATATCAAAATCAAATACAGTTTCTTAGAACTAGTCTCGGAGAACAAAATTGGAAGTTTAAAAATAAAGAAATCTAATACCTTCTCTGATGAGAATGTAAAAAATATTAACAACTGTGGTGTACTTGAACGAAGGATTTAAAAAAAATTTTTTTCATCATGTTCTTTTGCGGTACACATTTTTCTAAGAAACAAATTTTACAGTTACAAGTTTTCGGGGTCGCTGAAAGAAAATCCGGAGTCAGATTTTCTAAATTAAAAATGGCGGATCCAATATGGTGAACACATTTTTTTAAAAATTGTTGGGTTTTCATCAAACTTGTTCATAATTTCGGCTTTAATTTATGATCTGGTGCTCCGATTTGAATGAAATTTCGCACATATATTTTCGAAAGCATATACTTTCAGAATATGCAATAAAAAATTTTTCGGTTTTTAAAGCACCAACTTTGTATATAACACCTTAATGCTGGGAATCCAAATGTATTCTCAGTCATCACTGATTTAAGGAGGTGGCTAGCACCACTATTTTTTGACTCAGATTTGTGTTAATAAAATAAAAATGAAATAAACCGCATAATTTTTCATTTTATTGACGTTTTAAAAAAAAAATTTAACCACGTGGCACCCTAACATAGGGGGGGGGGTCGTAGAGAATGCTATGGTAGAACACATGGGGGGAGGGAGGGATAAAAAAGTCGTTAAAATTGGGCCACGTGGTTTATGGAAGGCCCCTAATTAATTTGAGTCATAGATCGACGAAATATTGATATATTATAAAATTATAACTTATATACTAGAGGAAAAATCAAGACAATTAATTTTTTAAGGCTGATGGAATTTGAAAATTTCACATGTAGAAAAACTCAGATCCCAGGGGCGCAACAATAACGGGTTTAAGACACCATGACAGTAATTCAAGTATACCTACTTGCAATATGCATTTATGTCGAAATTATTAGAAGGATAATACAATTCCACAATAAACGTACTTTTTGAGGGGTTTTAATCTGTTCTTTTTCTTTTTTTTATTGATGTTTAATGTGTAGGGTGGCTCCTGACATCCACTGTCTTGAGACGTTTGTTGCGCAACTGTTTAATTCTGTCAACTTTTCAGGTGGACTTGAAATTTTCGAGCCAAAGGCAAAAGAGGGAAAATTTAGAGGTTTTTGGTAGAAACAAAATAGAGAGAAGAAATGAATAAGGGGCGCTTGATGATAAGTTTGTCGAATACTCACTTTTATAGTCCAAAAATAGCGTTTAATTATTTCCTATCAGAAACGGCGGATATTTCGACTTCCATTATGGAAGAAACTAAATATTGACAGCTGCGGCAGTGGCACCCTGCGCGCGCAGCACGTGTTGGCTTCCTGCTAAAGAAATTCTCCCATTGGTCAATTTAATTCGATTTGGAATCGCGCGCCAGATTACAGCCAACTGCAGAATATCTCTAGTAGGAATCAATATTTAGTTTCTTCCATGATGGAAGTCAAAATGTCCACCGTTTTTGACAGGAAATAATTACACGCCATTTTGGGACTATAAAAGTGAGTATTCGACAAACTTATCATTAAGCGCCACTTATTCATTTCTTCTCTCTATTTTTTTTTATCTAAAACCTATCAATTTTCCCTCTTTTGTCTTTGGCTGGAAAAATTCTAGTCCACATGATAGCTTTATTTCTTTCCACAGATTTTGACAGTTTGTTGACAGTTTTTACTTTCAGATTCCATCGCCCTTAACTACTTACTCTCTAAAAAAATTTATGTGAAATTGCCTATGCAAGCAATTAGCATGTTTAAAGGATATTAAAGTTTGTCGCGGGATTTTTAGGGGTGACAAGGAATCTTCATAATTCTAAACAATTTTGATGGAGTTGTAAGAGATTTTTAAAAGAATTTTAAGTGATTTTAAGAGAGTAGTTTTTTACAATATGCTAAAGTTCTTAATAATATTTTGAAATAAGTGTCTTATAATAGAAAGCACCATGCACCAATTGCATATAAAAAAGTTTATACAGTACTTTTCTAGAATTTTTATATTTTGTAATTCATGGCCCTCCGATAAAAAGTGTGTAACCACTTACTCTCTAAGGATAAAAACTTTGCTACTTTTCGACCGTGAAGCGTTAAATATTTTCAACGAGTATCATAAAACTACAAAATAGCAAAAGGTCTGAGTTCTCGGCATAACACATCAGCGCGGCGCCAAACAGTTCAGTAGTTTCTGTGATGATTCTGCCAAACGACATTTATAACAACTTTTGACGCGATAGCAACGAAAAAGTGTCAATTTTTTTACATTTGCTTATATACACTTTTTATCAGAGGAACATAAAATAGAAAATATCACAATTTCAGAAAAATTCGCATAGACCTTTTCTCCATGTAATTATTGCTAGGTCCGTTGAAACTATGATAACACGGTTATACTTCATTAGATATTTACCTTCATAAATGTGAATAATATTTGGATGTTGAACACTGGACATAATTTGAATTTCTCTTCTAATTCTGACGAGATCAGCTTCTGTTTCTATTTTACATTTTTTAATTGTTTTAATCGCTACTTCTTGACCAGTCTCCTTATTTATTCCTAACTGTACTTTACCATACGTTCCTTGACCTAGTTTTTTTATTATGTCAAATCTGAAAAAGAAATTCATATTTTCTTGTAAAATGAAAATACAGTACAATCTGTCTAAGAGTTCCAATGGCCTTAATGAGCTCGGAAGCTTCCCCCACTAAAGTCCATGCTCGATCCAACTCACACGCCAGAATTATTACCCCTAACCGCCCATGAGCGAGTTCTTAAACAGGTTGTACTGTATTGAGTTTTGAATTAAGAATTCAAATTCTTCGTTTGATGCAATAAAATTAATTATTTTTTCGCTCTGTATCCATACAATCTATGATATCATAAAAAAGATGCTGACATTATAGCGAAAATAGATTCCAGTTATCTTGAAATCTGAATCCACATTTTCTATTCACCTACAGTAAAACCTCGTTTGTTGTTATTTTATATGCTAATGTGGTCAAATTTCATTTTACCCTTTCAAACATATCAAAATAGCTGTAAAGTTGTAACAAGTTTTGTGCTCATTCAATGAGCACTTTGCTTTCTCATCGAGGAAGGATTAATTAATTAATTAATTAATATTAGTTCTCCTGAATCTTGTCAGCATAAAGAAAACTTTATTTTTTTTACATCAGCCTTAAAGTTTGAATATTTGAGAAGTTATAGTCGAAAAATGAGTTTCACTAAAATTATAAAAGAACGTAAAACTTTTAAAACTAAATATTTTCTTAAACCCTTGTAAAAAATTCAACTAGGTACATAATGGAATAAGTGTGCTAAATTTCATTCATTTATCTCTACGCGTTTTCAAGATATTGCAAGATCCTGACATACATACATACATACGGACAATTTTTCAAGCTCATCACCTGCAACTCTCTTACATTATTTTTGTGAATGAAGTTTTTCTCCGAATTATTTTTCGTGAGGAATACCATGAAATTTTGTTTAAATGATTTTTTTAGAACTTAAAAGGTTCTTTTTAATCAGAAATCTGGCGTTTGCGAATATAATAAAATACTTTCTTAGTAATAATAACAAATATCGCATATGTTAACTAGTGACAAACAAAAAGAATATCAAACTGTCATTTGATCCTTCCTGTAGCGTTATTGCTGTGAACAGAGCTGGGCAAGACCATTAATCGGTCCGTTAATACGTTAATCCCTTAATTAACTGAGTTAAATTTTGCGTTAACTGTTAACGGTCTATCGGAATTAACGGACTAGTTAACTTCCATTAACTTCATTAACTTCCGTTAACCTACGTTAACTCTCAAAATCCATCCGCTTCGCTCCAGCGCTGGATGGTATTGTTGTGTTATATTTAATGAACAAGTTTACCATTCAGTTAATCAATCGAAAGAAAGCAGCAACAGCTATGAGTCACTAAAAACAAAAGCTCTGAACCTGGTAAAGACTTGGCTGAATACGAGTTCCAAAGACTCTCTGACGGATGCTGTCTTCTTGGGTGAGCAAGTTATGGTGGACTTGTTCATTAAATATAACACAACAATACCATCCAGCGCTGGAGTGGAGCGGATGTTCTCCATAGGAAAAGACATCTTAAAGGCAAAGAGATCATACGTGTTAGACAAAAATTTCGACATGCTTCTGTTCGTGAAGGCCAAATTGCACCACATGTACAATTGCCAAGAATAGTGAATATGTTTAGTAAATAGTACGTAATTATACTTTGCTATTTTTATAGAACTTGAATATTGAGTTCAATTCAATTGTTCACTTAATTCTAACCTTTTCCATATTTTATAGTCTTGATACATTTTTGGATGGATTCAGGGGAGAAGGGAAATTTTTTTCTTCATAAAAAAAATTAACGTAAAGAATTAACGGATTAACTTCCGTTAAATTTTCGACAAATTAACGAATTAACGTTTAACTGAGTTAACTTTCCGATTAACTGTGCCCAGCTGCGGCTGTGAATTAAATTTTTCGCAGAAATATCCTTACTCTCTTAGTAATTATAATACCACACACATTAACTAGTGCAAATAATAATATTGAAGTCAATATTCTTAGATAAAAATTATTAACCAAATATTAAAATATTATTAACCTAAAGAATAACAAACTCTCATCTCATGTACTCTCATTCTCATGTACTTTCCATCTGAAGGATCGTGTGAAAATAATTATTTTCATCTTTTCCCACATAATTGGGAATAATATTATTCCCAAAAAAAATTCCAAGTGTGTTTAACTATTCACCAGTGCAGTGATATATCTTCTTTAGAAGCAAGCAGGCATTTTGACATCTGTAAGTATTGCTCACTCTTTCTAAAATATTGTCTGAACCCTTCTTTTTTCTCGTACCTCAAATCTTTTATTTAAACAAAACTATCAGTTTTCGCTAAAAATGAGACACTACCCCCCCCCTCCCTTTTTGCCATCGAGAAATCGACCTCGTTGGAAGGACCCGTCAAACAATGTATATTTGTTTTGTCATCTGAAGTAAATCGTGAGGTGGGAGATTCGAGTGATTCCATAGATTTCACGTCTTTTGGGGTTTTTTGTTTTCATTTTTTGTTCCAGCGCTCCAACAGTCTTAAGAAGGAAAATGTCCCTGTTTTGAATCATGTCAGCATTTGAAAAATATCATAAATAGAGGAGACCGGGGCAATTCGTGAAAATGGGAAAAATTTGAAATAAACATCTCCTGAATCCATGTGCCAAGAAAAATCTGAAAAATTAGCATAAGTGGTTCAAGTGACCATCTAGGCTGCTACGAAGTTTGACACGCGCCTATGCTATGATCTTGATTTTTTGGTTTTACTACAAATTCATCGGTTGGGAATACCGTGCTGTAAGTAAAACTTGTTCTCCAGATTGTTATGAACATATGAAGAACACAAAATGTATGCACTTTTATTTTATATGGATGTTATTTGAATCGAAAAATGACACATGAGGCTGGGTAATTCTGGACATGAGCATCCGGAGTATTTTGTGACACATTAAATTCGCAATGTTCCTATTCTTTACACATGAAGTGAGCAGTAAGCCTAATGACATAAGCATACTAACCACAAAATATTACAAATTCAAATACGAAACACGCGCGTGATCGGTCTCGTAATAGAAATTTAGAATTTATTATTTTCATATCACAATGGTGCGAAATTATGTTCGCAAGACTTTTGCTGTGGATGGGGAAAAATTGAAAAATGTCATTTTTGCAGTATTGAATGATGGTTTTTCTGTGAGAAATGCCGGGAAAGAGTTTGGCGTTAGTCGAATGTCTTGGAGCCGTCATTACGAGGCTGCTGGTCGTGAAAATGTAACAATTACTCGACCAGCGTCTTACAATTGTATTCATTTTATATTCTTCTATCTCGTCACTTCTCTTTTTTATATTTTAAAGTGTGGTTATTTTATAGGCATTAAGAAAGGTTTGGACCTCCAGATTGAGTTCTCTCCGAATGTTTAAATTTAAATTTTTTAAATTGTTAAATTAGGACTTGCTACGCCATTATAAGTCCATGTCATCCATGTTCGGTTCAGAGTCTCAGTCGTTCGTGCCAGACTACTCGAGTCTCGCGATCACTTCTTCAAGGACCAATCATCTTGCGAGAGTTACTCTGTAGACAAATCACATGCCTACAAACGTTCCCATTGATTGTTACCACCGCAAGCCTGAAATTATATAACTAGGCGCAATTTCACGCGCCGACACAGTCTACATTCTGACGCCAAGCCGTTAACAAATGCACGCGAGACAAAAAATTGGATTAACTTCCTGAATCTTCAACTGAACCTTGGTTGAAGCAAGAACGACGAGACTCGGACATTATCTACAAGAAACCTTAATCCAGACTACCATTTATTTTTCCTTATCCCTATTATCTAGTAGGAAAAACTTGAGTTCTATAAACACATTTCACTGAGGTTTGATTGAGTCGGTATCTAGGAAGTGACGAGATCTGGATAGCTGCTTGGTACCCACTCATGTGTTTTTCGAGGGCAATCGTTTAATGTCCCCAAATACCAGCGAGTGGAGTGTCGAGTGTCCACACTAGTCCGCAAGCCCTATCGATATGATCGAATAAACTTTCCATATTGTTTTGCTTGCTTCTCTTTTGGAGTTTCACAGGTTATAAGTCAACTCGATGGATCAACATGCCCCAAAAAAGAAGTCTAAACCTAATCTAAAGAAAAGATTGGCGGCTAAATGACGTTCTGAGGCAGCAAGAGAGCCAACGAGTGAAGTGAATGTGACAAATTGTGAAACGCTCGAGAGAAGTGACATTACGACGCTAAGTGATAATCCTAGTGAAATGTCTCATTCTATTGAGAATCCATTCCTAAACAGTGGGATTGTTAACGAAACAAATAACGTCATCGAATATCCCCCTACCTACAGATATCAATCTAATCTGCAACTAAACCTCGGACCCACTCAACTCGGATTAAGTCTTGAGAATAGTTTCTTTCTTTGTTTATCAGTCTGTAGAGTGCAAGTATTCGGAGTTCAGTACGGAGCTTTTCTTCCATGTCCAATTTGTCTCCAAGTGGTTCTATGTCCTCCATGCAACAGATACAATCCGTAAACAGTCCTAAGAATCGACCTAACCTACGAAAACGACTTTGTGCCAGGAGAAGAGCAGCCCTTGAAGCCCAGGCCCGTGCACCTCCAGGAGTATCGGTGGACATTGCACCACCATTCAGACGTAGAAGTAGCAATTGGACGAATCATTCACATATGAAAAGGACATAACACCTGTCAATCAGCATTTTAGACAACTCTCTCTTTCCTCTCCCCTTGAGAGAAGAAATCAACACCTTCGAAGAATTGATACGGTGCCGAAGGCAGTCGATGGGATTAGAAAACAACCAATTAGATTGTCAACAGATGAATTCCCGGACCATGTATTAACCCGACGTTCGACAACACCAGACAACGAAGATGTGTTAAGCATATGTGCTTTTCGGCCATTGAAATTTCTTTGATTAAAAACAAACTCCAAATACGAGAAGACATCCCATTTCAATCCCACATAATTATATCATCTGATTCTGGACTTCAGAAGGACGTTCCAGACATTTGCCAATCTCGACTTCACCATTTAGATGACATCACTACATCTTCTGAAGAAGAAATCTCGCCTCCACGACTACGATCAGTCGTAGCGAAACCTCCGCCTAGAAAGAAGAGCCGATGGGACCCACAAAACTAGGAGTTCCACACTTTCATCATTAATTCTGCAGCTCAACCCTTTTTTTTTATTCTTGATATTTATGAGTTTAGGTTAAAGCTTAGACCTAATATCAGAGAGTAAAAACCTTAAAGTTTGTCAAAATTAATGTATCAATAAAGGCACTCACGCCACTACATATTGAACAATTTAAATTTCTACTTTCAGATATTCAATGATAATCAGGAACGTACTATGGTCAATTACATTTTGGAAGCATGTGATATTTATTTTGGACTGTCGCCAAAAGAAATTCGAAGATTGGCTTTCGAATTCGCGAGACAATTGAAATTGGACATGCCAAATTCTTGGTGTGAAACTATAGGTGACTTCACAAATCCAGAGTTTATTACTTAGTAGTTCTAGATGTGAAATATAAAGAGAGAAGGCGAGTAATCAAGAGTTGGAGTCTACCGGTCAGACCTTCTTAGATTGTGAGAGAGGATAGACACTTAGAGGGCGCAAGAACTTGCTAGAGAAGATTATTTATCATCTTTTTTGAAACGGCGCTGGAAGTGCAAACAAAAGTGGCTAGGTGATACGTTCTGATTTTTTGTTGTTCTTGAAATATTTTCAAAACCACTCTCAATCTTCGGCGACAAATCCTGTGCTTTTAATTTTGGACAATCAGCAATCTCACATATCGATTGATGCTCTCCAGTTTTATCAACAGCATTACATGACTGTTTTGTCTTTGCCACCACACTGTTCACATAAACTCCAACCCCTGGATAGGAGTGTTTTTCGGCCACTGAAAAAATTTTACAATAATCATTGCAATTTATGGATGTTGAACAATCCTGGGAGGACAATGACTATATACGACATCCCTTCGACAGTCACCTTAACGTTGCCCTTAGCTGCAACGAATTCAAACATTACATCCAGATTTCGAGCTACAGGAATCTTTCCTCTAAATCCAGACGTTTTTGATGATATTGATTTCTTGCTCGTTCATGTCACTGATAGAGCATGGATTGGAGAGGACCATTCATGACTAAGCTCGCCTACCCAAAATGATATATCCAATGCCTCAAGGTCAGACACATATTCGACGATGACATGCCCCTCGCCCAGGTTCTTCAATCCATTCGATCCTTTTCGAAAGCGAGTGAAAGAAAGGTCACGAAAAGAGGTCGAAAACGCAGAAAGTCTGAAAATCTGACTGACGTTACCGAAGCGAACACAGTGCTAGAGGAGCAAACACAAAAAACCAAAAAGAATGTGGAGAAAGAGCCTTCTATGAAGCAACCTGTTTGCAGACAATACGGACGCCCGAGAAAAGTCGCCCGTAACAATTCTGATAATGACTAAATATTATGAGTTCTAGTTTATTAAATCAATAAAGACATAATGATGTTTCATAAAACAATAGATCTGAGTATTTTTGTAGTACAGTTCATTATATACAGTTGAATGAAAACAGAGTCACGATTTACCCCGGTATCGGGGTAATTCGTAACACCAGAAATTTTATGTTCTATCTGTAACGATCTTTTTTCCAGGTCTTTCAAATAATCATCTCAGTGGACGCTTTAGCTTAGCCAGGCTAAATATTGAGGGTGGAATCCCATGCAGGCGCAAAATGCAAAGTACAAAACGAACAACCAATAACAGAGAATCTTTGAGAAGATAGAAATTGAAGTGTTCTGCAATTGGTTGTTCATTTTACGCTTTACGTTTTGCGCCTACATGGGACGGCACCCTGAATCAAAGATACAATAAACAGTGTAAATGGAGTGCAGTTCGCGGTATGTAGCTGAACGTTATAGAAGCTGTGAATGTCAAGTGGGTAGAACGGAGACGAATAAGGAATCTTTCGACGTATCTTTCTTATTCCTGTAATAATAACGTGATCGAATGTCAAACGATTATCATAAAACAATGGAATTTAGTTCTTAGGGTGCCATCCCATGTGGGCGCAAAACGTAAAATTAACGGCCAATTGTAGAACAATTTTAGATTTCTGTCTTCTCAAAGATTCTCTGTCATTGGTTGTTTGTTTTGCGCTTAGCATTTTGTATCTGCATGGGATTCCACCCTTGACTTGGCATACAGGTGATTTATGACCAGGGGTGTTCAGTGACGCGTCATTCGAAGTTTTTTACGTATTATACATGGTTTTCTACTTATGGTAAATTACGTATTTTACGTAGAAAACCCCCCGCTCCACATGAATTTGATGTTTTCGACGTAAAATACCTAGTAAGTTACTGTAAAACACCCTATAATTTACCTAAGGTATTTTACTTACCCAACCCTGTTTATGACGGACTACTCTTATCGACGTTACCTGTCTTCCCCTCAACGGTAGGTTCGGTAAGCGGAGAGAGAGGTTGACAGTTAGGAGGACAAAGTAAATTACGGTTGTACATTTCCCTAGTCAAATATTACTAGAGTCAGCGACATTTCGACCTTCGACATAAAGAAATGAACTGCGGGACGCTGTAACAAAGCGCATAATAATGCAGCAAAGAGAAAAGTTGCAACTGAGTGTAGTTTTGTTTCTTTCTCGCCGAAGCTAATTGGTTGCGCTCCACCAAGCTCCACCCACCAAAAATGCTCTCAACCAATTAGCTTCGGCGAGAAAGAGACAAAACTACACTCAGTTGCAACTTTTCTCTCTGACGCATTATTACGCGCCTTCCTACAGCGTCCCGCAGTCCATTTCTATATGTCGATGATTTCGACGCGTATTCTGACCAGGCTAATACAAATCTCCAGGAATGAAGTAACAATTCGTAGGCGGGTAAACCTACAGTGAAAAAGTGATAAATGACTGGAAAATTATAGTCCGATATTTACAAAGAACAAATTAAGATGGCGGTGTAGGATAAAGACGCCGTCCCATGTGGACGCAAAACGCAAAGCGTAATATGAACAGCCAATTATAAAACACTTTAAGATTTCTGTTTTCTCAAAGATTCTCTATCATTGGCTGTTCGTGTTGCGCTTTGCATTTTGTGCCTGCATGGAATTCCACCCTAAATATAAATTCATATAAGAATATTTTAAATGAAAAAGTACAATGTATTAATAAGGGCAGACATTTTAGAGTAATTTTAGGTAATGTTTAGATTTTTTCAACGGAAATGGATATTAGTTATTAAAAATCATCAAACATAACCTGAAATAGTTGAGTTTAGTAGTTTTTAATGAAAATTGGATGATTTTTACGCAAAAATATCCTTTTCGGTTGAGAAAACACAAACATAACATCAAATAGATGAGTTTAGTTGTTTTTAATAAAAATTGGATGATTTTTACTTAAAAATATTTTTTTCGGTTGAGAAAATACAAACATAACCTCAAATAGTTGAGTTTAGTTGTTTCTGATAAAAATGGGATGATTTTTACTTAAACATATCCATTTCCGTTGAGAAAACACAAACATAACCTCAAATAGGTGAGTTTAGTTGTTTCTGATAAAAATAGGATGATTTTTACGTAAAAATAACCATTTTCGTTGGGAGAACACAAACATAACCTCAAATAGTTGAGTTTAGTTGTTTTTCATGAAAATTGGATGATTTTTACGTAAAAATATCCATTTTCGTTGAAAAAATCTAAACATTACCTAAAATGACTTTAAAATGTCCGCCTTTATTAATACATTGTACATTGCCCTGCATTAATGCCTTCCCTTGTAAACCTCTCATCCCAACCCTGATTTCTATTAGAATTTTATGGAAACCAGGGTTGGGTTGTCATGTATACAAGGGAAGACATTAATGCAGGGCACTGTACTTTGACATTTCAAAATATTCTTATTTGAATTTATATTTATCCTACACCGACATCTTAATTTGTTCTTTGTGAAAGTCGGACAATAATTTTCCAGTCATTTATCACTTTTTGACTGTAGCTTTACCCACTTACGAATTGCTACTTCATTCCTTGGCATTTGTATTAGCCTGGTCAGAATACGTGTGTCCAAATGACCCTGAGGGTGCCGACCTATGGTAGCAGAAAGCAGAAAATCATTAGAGTTAAAGAGAGAAAATGTTCGTGTCTCTTTCACTCTAATGATTTTCAGCTTTCTGCTTTGCGTTTTCTGCTGCCATAGGACGGTGCCATGACTCTATTCTTAAATAATATTCTTAGAAGCGCCGAACGAATTTTCTTTCTCAGGAGCACGTGCCAAGAGTAGATTAAAGTTCCCTAATCTTACGTACACCTTTGGAAATTAACGAAAGAGAGAAAGAAAGAGACGGTTTGCGGGGACATGTCAGGAGCACCCATCGATTGATATTTTATCGGCTTCGGATTTTCAATGAGAGGAGCGCCTGTCCGTTGACGATCCTCGGAAGAAGTCAGATCAGGAAATAGCAAGGACAGACATCATCCAGCGGCCCTTATTCATTTCTTCTCTCTATTTTTTTTCTACCAAAAACCTCTAAATTTTCCCTCTTTTGCCTTTGGCTCGAAAATTTCAAGTTCACCTGAAAAGTGAATGTCGGGAGCCACCCTACACATTAAACATCAATAAAAAAAAGAAAAAGAACAGATTAAAACCCCTCAAAAAGTACGTTTATTGTGGAAGTGTATTATCCTTCTAATAATTTCGACATAAATGCATATTGCAAGTAGGTATACTCGAATTACTGTCTGGGTGTCTTAACCCCGTTATTGTTGCGCCCCTGGCATCTAAGTTTTTCTACATGTGAAATTTTTAAATTCCATCAGCCTTAAGGGGCTATGCTAGTTTCTCGGACAAATAAAACAGCCATTTTTTAAGATTTAAAATAAATGAACTACACGTTTAATCTTTCTAAAAGATTTTCAGTATATTGTACATGTCTTCACGTATTCATCATAAAATGTTCGTCAAAAAATAATCATTTGAAGCGGAGTTACAAGGCGAACTGCAAAGGTCCTTTAAAAAAAGTTTAAATACGGGTGACGGTGTCGGACATACTAGGTTGCTCGAAAAAAAAAATTTTCCCGGTAAGAAGGAGTTGATTGAAATGAATTTAAATGATTTCGAAAGTGTTCAAAAACGACATTGCTTTCAATTAAAAGTATTGTGTAATTGAGCTAAATTGTGAACATTTCAATGCAGATCAATTGTGTAGAATTGAGTTTATATTGAAATCTTGACAATTGTATGTCAAAGAAAGGATTAAATTGACTGCAATCGCCTTAGAGAATTAAACAGAATTAATTTGACTTCAAATCTATCACTCTTGTTAGAATTAGAATGCGGTCATTTTTGGCAGAATTAAATTGACTTCAAATCAATCACGTCCGTGAAAATTAAAACGTGTACTGTACATTTTTGGTCGCGATATTTAAAAGGATTGAAACGATACCAAACGTAAATCGGTAAAATGAATTGAAGTGTTTACGTTCAAAAATGACATTGATTCAGATTAAAAGAGTTGAAAAATCGCCCATATTCAAACTCATTTCTATCTAGTTCAATCAACTCCTTCTTACCGGCTTTAGTCGCTCGAAGAAAAAAAAAATTTTAGTAAACTACATGAGTTTCTCTAGAGCAGTGATGTCCAAACGTGAGGAAATGAGTAGTTTGCCTTCCCCCTCTCCTGCACGTTTAATTGCTGGTTTCCCCACCCAGACCAAGCTTTAATAAAATTTTCGAATTTTAATTTTTGACCAGCCACTAAAAATGTTAGGAGAGGGGGAAGGCAAACTACTCATTTCTTCATGCTTGGTCATCACCGCTCTAGAGGTTGGACCTCTAGCATTGGAAAATATTGAAAATTATAAAATTGGCGTAGTTTTGAAAAAAAATTTCAATTTTTGCTTAAAAAAACGCACGTTTTTTGTTTATAAAGGTTATAATTTTTTATACAACAAAAAATTGGAGGTCCATCCTCTGTAGAAACATATAATAAAGACTGTGTACAAATTTGAAGTTGACTGGATCATTACTTTTCGAGCTACACTGTTACCCGATTTTAAAAATACTGTTTTGAGAAAAACGCATTTGAAATTTTCAACGTAAATTTGATTTGCGGGAAATTTTCTCTTCCTATTGCTCGATTTGATGACCTGTTTTGCTATGAAGTCTTAACATTAATAAACAGTGCCGCTTTAAAGTGCAATAGAAAAAAGATCGATTTGTTGAAAATGAGAATCTAGCATAGCCCCTTAAATAATTTAGTTGTAAATAATATTCAGAGTGAATAGAATGAGTGAGTGATTAAAAATTAATATTAATTAGTATTATTCTTACGTATATTTTTTATATAAATTAATTTTACTACTTGAATTTTGTTTGCAATTTTATTAGTAGACTTTAATTTGAATTTAGACACTCGAAGTAAGGAGGGTCGATGAGCTTTCCCCACTTAGGCTAGCGCTTCCCTCTCTGTCGTCATCGCTGGTGAATCCGCTGGCTGAGACTCTCCCCTCTCGACTGACCGAAAGCGTCAAGAAACCGAAGGGCCTGAGAGCCCTGATTTTTTTAGTGAGTCGATTTTCGAATCTACACTCGCACAAACCAGCCTCTCTCTATCGGGACTTCTACTTTTAGTTTTAAAATTATAGTGTGAACCAACGTTTCATCTCTTTTGATATCTACGATCATCACTCCAAATTCTCCACTTGTCATTAAATAAGAATTCAGTGATATTATTCGTTGTCTATGTGCAGTTTTTCGTGTCAATAATGCATCGAAGATCGTAGTGTTACATCATCGGACGTACTAGTTTTAAATACGCCGAGTCGAGTGGTGTGAACCACCGACCGTACTATCCTTGATACGCGTAGTCGTGTGGTGTTAAACCATCGGACGTATTACGTAGAACACGTAGAGTCGTAACGTGTTACACTTTCGACCGTGTTACGTCGTTACACGTTTCGTTACCCCCCCCCCCCCATGCACGTATCCGCGCGTAAACGAAAACGACGTGAAAAACCCCGTAAACGTCTGGGGAAGAAAGAACGTACGAGCCGTGCGCGACACGTGAGACTTCTAGTATTGGGCCGACACTCCACTACGAAATAATATAGAATAAGAAGTAACAATATAATAATAACAAAAAATTTTGTTTTTTTATTTTCTCTTTGAATTTTTTCAGATAAAAGAAAAATATCACTAAATCCAGAAAAGGTAATAAAGCTACTTTTCAATATACGTCAAACATAACCTACAAATTTATAACATTTTATTTTATATTAAAAAATTAAAAATATGTCAAGCGACAAATGAGTACTGAAAATAAGCGGAAATTAATTTTGTATTTATAAAATATACTTATTAATAAATTTATGACTTACTTATGCTGAAAAATGTACATTTTTCACTGGGAAACTAACCTTACGACAGTCTACCGCCAGCATATGGCCTGAGACGTCACCACGAAGGAATAATAAGGAGACCCAACTGCCAGTGGAAAGCCTTTCGAAACTGGAAACAAAAACTAGATCATAAGTCTTTAGAAGAACTTTGTTTGAGTGCGCATGTGCGCAGTTGTCCTCTTCCTACTCGTGGGAAAGTGTGCGAGTGAGAAAGTTTTTAAAATTGACATTAAATACAGAGGTTATGTTCTTTTGATGATTGCGTTATATGAACGATACTCCAAATAAATTATATAAACAATATTTTCAGTATTTGTTTGAAAAATGTATGGACAAATTTTGAGAAGGAAAAGTATGGGTAAGTACACCTTAAATTCGTAACATAATAAAGAATTCATGGAAGTAATATAACTTAATCGCGAAATCGCATAACAAAGAACATAACCTCTCTATCTTATGACAATTTTAAAAACTTTCTCACTCGCACAGTTTCCCATGAATAAGAAGAGGACAATTGCGCACATG
>UCOH01005996.1:0-16257 GCA_900474275.1 Synergus japonicus
CCTATAGCTAGTCTAAATTATGAACTCTCACACACAAAATCCATTCTCAACTGGAAATATAATTCACAGTTATTTATCAATCTCGCCTAAGTTTTCGTCGAACTTAATTATCTACTCTTAATATTTATTCTTTCTTATCATGTTGCTATTTATTAAACAGTTCATTACTAATTATCTTTTTATTCATTTTCGAATTCTATCACGTTCGGTAAACATTTATATTAGCTTAAAGTTCTTAATTTATTAATCATGTCTCCTTCCGTTTCCTGCTAAAATAACATTTTGTGAATTCATAGAGTACATATATATATATATATATATATATCATTCACATTATAATTAATTTACCAATTAATTCACAAGTCAGTTCACCTGCGAACTGCTTCAATCTCTCTCTGTGGATTCTTAATTAAATTTCTGCTTTGATCTAAAAGCTTTTAAATTCAAATCTTTTCGCGCCCGAAATCGTCCAGGAGGTGCTGCCTCTACTGGTCGAGAATGAAAGCGACAATCGTTCGCAGATTGTCACAGTCATCCTTCTGGTCGTTCGCGTTCACGAGAATCACATCCATGCACCTTGACCAGGATCCTCTTCGGGCCTTTACGATGCGGATAGGACTTCAGCGTAGTGTGAATGTGTTTTTGTGTGTGTGACTGTAACTCTGAGCCCCCCCATGGCTCAGAATTAATATGAAACAAAAGAAGTGTAACAAATGTGAATAATAAATCGAGTGAATATGTTTTTCCAGGTTCCGGATTGCTGGCTGATGGTCAGCTGATTGTTAGAGAGCTCATCTGCTCCAATCAGCCGACAGGTTGTGTGCAAACAACCTAACACTCTGTGCTAGGAGTTTATCGCGAATAAAGTTAATTTTACGTTAAAATCTGATAAATGTGCGTGGTATAAAATATACCACGTCACAATATATATATATATATATATATATATGTATGTATATGTATATATATTTTATTTTACTTGTTTTTCTTGACAGGATTGCTACTCTTTCTGGAAACCTAAAAAACTGGGAAAAGTTAGGGAATTTCAAAGTGAGAAAATAGTGGCAACCCTGTCTTGTCTCCAAAGTATACTATACTATACTATTTTTTTAGAGGGATGGAAATGCATTTACGCACGAAGTGTGGCACTCGGAATCCGCTTTCGTATTTCTTCAGGTTTATGAGTTTTCGGCCTGCAGAGTCGTACCTCAGCTCCCTATTAATTACTTGCTCCGTTTTTCTCGCCCCCGCTTCCGTTTGGATACTGATTCATAAGCGTGGCGTGCTGGGTGCCAAAAAATCACACGATATAGAAACACTAACCCCCTCCCTGTGGGCAGCCCCACGATGCTATTCCACTGACCCTACTTCCTCCCTATTCGGTCGAGAGACGTCTTTACCGCAGCATGCTTTGGATCCAGTCTGTAAGCTGTTCCGGCAAGCCGCATTTTCGGACCTTTTTTCATAGATTGATCCGTAATTCCCACCAGAAAGTTGTTTAACCTTTCTGCTGCTTCTCCGTCACCAGCATAGTAAGCTCCTAAAATTTTCAAATTAAAATCTTGTGTCACTTTCGAACATTCGGTTGATACAGCCCATCATATTTCTTGACCACAATTTCTGCGTCTTTGTTATCTAGACTTCCGTTGAAGAACTTTAAAATCTTTTCGCTATCGAATGTAAAATAGTGGGCAGGCCCAGGATGCTATTCCTCCGACCCTACTTCCTCCCTATTCAGTCGAGAGGCACCTATATGGTAGCATGTTTTCAATCAAATCTATGAGGATGATAATTTGATCAGGGAGTCTAGCGGACCGGAAAGAACCCGGTAATTTCATTTAGGACCGTGAATTTGTGGTATTTCATTGAAAAATCGACTTTTCTCAACTTTATCTGCTTTTTATTCCATTTCTACTTTATAAAAATTACAAATAATTACACATTACACGTAATAAAAAAATAATAATATAAATAATTAAATAATAAATAATATAATAATAAGAGTTATTACATATTACAGACATATGGTTTGCGAATATTATAAATACCCAAACTTTTGTCCGGGATCCGGAAAATTATGGGATAGCATACTTGCATTGCCGAATATTCCTTTAGCTCGCCTCAATACGGCTTGTTTCGAGGCTTCTAGAACTACTGTGGGAAACCCATCTGACGTTCTACGTCAAGTTAATGAAAGGTTGAAATCTATTGCGATTTTTTAAAAATATGTAGAGTAGAATGCATTCCAGATTAGATCGTCTTCATTCCTTTACATTTTTATCAATCCGGATTTGGCAGCAGTCGCTCCTAGAAAGAAAATGGTCCCGAAAATAAGAGCATGGATAAAAAAAATTATCCAGGGATGCAGAAACATATAATTGATCTGCCTGCAGTCCTAAATTCTGGTCTGTGGAAAGAGACTTTAAAATATTTTATAGCGGAGAATGGATCACAAGAGGGATCGATAATCCACAAGGAATATAAAATTCAAGTCTGGTTCGTAATTGACGCGGATGGTTTCGTATCTGTCAGATTCGCCCAACCAGATTTGTTAAAACTATGCAAAGACAGAACAATTTTATTAATTGATGGAACTTTTAAAAGTATACCTCAATTGGTAGGAGTTTACCAACTGCTCACTTTCATGACAGAGGTGTATGATAAAGTAATTATTATATTTTCATATTTGATATTGGTTTTAAATCTCTTTGAATTGTTTTAGATCCTTTCAGGTAATTTTTAGTAAAAAAAAACTTAAAGTTACTTATAATACTTAAAAAAGTACTTACAAATAATAATACTTAAAATATAACTTAAAATACTTAACATTTCTTGAAATGTATTTAAATTTCTTGAATTCTTTTCAAATTCCTTGAAATTGGTTTAAATCATGTAAAATGTCATGAAATCTTATGAAATTTATAGAATTTTATGCTAGTTTACATATATAAAATTATCACTTAAAGAATTTAATTTGGTGAAGTTTTACTTCATTTCTTTTATTCTCTGTTATACAGGGTATCCCATCACCTATACAAATACCGGTAATATGTGATAGAACACAAAAAAAAAACAGAAAATTCCTCTGACAAATTTTGATCTGGGCCTTAATTTGGGCACAGTAAAGCTTTTAAGTTAGGCATAATGAACCAATCAGGAGCGAGATTTAGCATCCAATTGTGTCTCAGCAACAGGCACACTATCTCAACACTTGAAACACAAACAAATGGTTGCTAAATCTGATTGGTTTATTATGCCCAACTTTGAAGCATTTGTATGCCCATATTAAGGCCCAGATAAAAATTTTCCAAAGTACTTTTCTGTTTCTTTTTTTGTGCTGTATCACATATTACCGGTAGTTGTATAGTTGATGGGATATACGGTATATAAAATAAATAAAATAAAAATATTTTTCTCCAATAGACTATACCAATTTTCTACGTAATAATGTCCAGGAAAACAATCATAGCGTATGAAACTGTGTTTGCCAAGGTTAAAGAAATCGTACCATTTCTATCCCCAATTTTGGTGCTAACAGATTTCGAATTGGCGTTAATGAACACGGCTGAAAAATTTTATAATCATAACCACGATGGCAACGTGAAGGGATGCAACTTCCACTACGTATATGTAAATATGATTTAAAATCCGAGCAAAAATGTGACTTTTATGATTTTATGTTTTACATGTTCACATGGTTTATCATAGACTTAAAATATTTTAGTGCATCAATCAGCACGAAAAAGTCTCAGGTCTAACACCAATTTTGAAAGCCAATGATGAGGCAAGAATATTTTCCGATAAAGTTAAAAACTTGCCGCTTTTGCCGAAAAAAGAAATACAGCCACTTTTTGAGGCAGCGTACGAACAACTGATCGCCAACAAAACGTTGGTACCCATTTCTGGTAGCCATTTGCCGAATACTTTCGCAGCTTTTGGCTAGGAGTCATCACTCCGGCCCGCTTGTCAGTATTCGGTCTGCCAAAGCGTACGACAAGCGATCAGGAACGCTATCATCGGGCATGGGGGATTCACGTCGGGATTAGACCAACACCCATTGTATTTATGGGTAAATATACGATTTCTGTATATTTTCAAACGTTCTTCTTTTAAGATATACTCTATATTTTCGAATCACTCCGTCTATTCGTCGGGACCCTACACTAGACTGTTTCTTAACAAACATTTAATCCCACGAATCACTCTAAGAGTGAAGCTTGTTATTTTTAGTAAATAGTACCCATAATTATACTTTGTTATTTTCATAAAACTTTAATATTGAGTTCAATTCAATTTTTTAATTAATTCTCACTTTTTCTATTTCTTTTCATTCCACAAATTCTTAATAATTCTCATAAATTATACACTCTAGTATTCCCAAGTCCTTCAAACGATTAACTGAGTTAACTTTCCAATTAACTGTGCCCAGCTCTGCTAGCTAATATTACTTTTCAGTTGGTTTAATCAATGTGATGAAGAATGCTCATCAAGAGTACAATTTGGCGAAACAATTCGGTAACGCAACAGTTCCTCAGACACAGTAAGCGATTGAAAGGGAACAAAGTATCCAAGAAATGTGGAAAGCATTGAGGGTCCCGAAAAATAACGTTGATCCGCGGCAAACCCATCAGAAAGTTGAAGAATTGCTTGATCGCCTAATTGGCATTACCAGATCTTTCACGCAAGGAATAAGAAATATGGTGGATGAGGAAGGTGATGATTTGAAAATATTTATACTCTGGCTACCTAATTATAAAATCCAATGGGTGCCTGCCATCGTTGACAATGTTCTATTCCTTCCCTATACATGTAGGGATCATGGAACCACTTACGGAAGCAAATAACGAGGACACCTATGTAGCTGTTCACCAAAGAAACTGTCGTAACTCCATTTTTAGCGATGATAGAAATTTGTGTTGTCCAAAATGTACTAGATAATTTATAAGGCAGCGGTATTTAAAGTCACATCTTGCCCAACTTCATGGTTATAAGATGTGTCAAACATGTTAAAAACTTTCAAAGCTGGACGATGAAAGTGAATGTTGCAATAGACAAAGTATCGTCTGAAAGTTTTCACTGAGATAGATAAAGAAAAATTATATATATTCCTTCTTTATTTTTTCCTTTTCTTAATAAAATATACCCTACTTTAATTGCAACTCCTCAAGACGTTTATACGGATTCACTTCCTATTGCCAGCATTACAGGGACTCTGTCACAATTTTCGGGATTGCATCCCGAATCGAAACGTGGAAGATACAGATCCCTGTATCAATTCCTATGAAGATGCTGTACCTAATAGTTCCTTAAATGATAGTGTTCTTGACGAAGAAGCTACCGATGTCGATCCATCTTCTGCCGGGCCTTCTTCTCAAATCGTATTTCGACAGATTGCACGAGAAAAATGTACGAGATGATGTCATTGCACGATCTGTGGGCAGATACAAGCATCACAATCTAAATTGAAACTACACCTGATGTATCATCACGGTGAAACGTTATTCGAAGAAAACGTAGTCGCAGATGGACCATCTTGGAACGTGGTACATTTAACATTATATTAAATTTTTTAAATCACTTAAAATCTTTTCAAAATTCTAATTATTTTGAATTCGTTCAAACTCTCTTGGAATTCCTAAGTTTTTTGGCGTTTCCTCGTTTCGTAGACCTTGCAGTCGTTGTTTGTACTTGAGGTTGCACAACCCATTTGGAAGCTTATATGCTGATGGTCGCTTGCTGTGTAGTCCTCAAAGACCTGAAATTCGCGTGTTCTCCATGCTGCGCCCGGTGAGGCCATAGTGATATCCAGAATGGTCTCTTTGTAGCCTCTCCTCCTGAAAGTTGTCAAAGTTCCTGAATTCAAGATTGTTAAGTCCAGTCTGGCTGCCATGTCCGTTACCTCTCGGCCACTCGAGTCAGTCCACGTCCATACCCCATTCACACGATTTGGTGTTGAAGTCTCCCTCTATGATAACATCGCCGTCGAGATTGGAGATTGGAGTTCGTTTGACGAGAGGTAGCCGCTGACAATAGTGTCTCTACTACTCGGAACCCAAGCGAAACCGTCGTCTTTTCCGTGCTTATGCACCGGAAGTTTGTTCGTATTGACTACCCAGATGGCAGCAGTACCGCTATCATCGCGAAACCAGTTTGGGCCCTTCCAGTCCTCATATTGTTCACTGACAATATACACGTCTGCTTTCTTTTGCCAGTTGAGACATTAAGGTTATGTGTTACTTACCATATGAGCAAGTTTTTAAACCCGAGTTTATTTGAACAATTTTTTTGAATATGTAAAAATTGTAGAAAAAAATCCGGCTTTAAGAACTTGCTCATATGGTAAGTAACAATGCCCTTAAGTCTTGGGCTATCTTACAGCGACCCAGGTTTTCCTGTAGGATAATCCACATCACCTCTTCTTGTTGCACTTGCGGTCTGCCTTTCTGTAAGCCGCACACTTGGATGAAACAGGTATGTCGTCGATAGGGCAACCGCCTCCTCTTTTTGAACAAAGGTCACATTTCGGCTCGTTTGTGCAGCTTCCCGCCCGGTGACCTTCTGTACTGTACTTCCAGCACTGATGGCTCCTATCTGAGTTCATAGAAAGCCATCAAGCTCCCCCGGAAGTCCTTTTTGGTCATGTTCATCAACATATTCTCCGGTGTTTCTTCGCCTAGAGCGGATTTCGTCCACATCCTTGCTCACATCCAGACTCAAGATTTGGATTTATTGGCCTGTTATAGAATTTTGCGAAAACAGAAGAGGAGTGCATCCATCCTGCAGCCTTTTGAATGGTTTCGATGTTGGTTCCACGTCTTGCAGCTGTTGATGTTGAAGCATGTTGTTTTGAGGATGTGTTTAATCTACCTACTTATGGTTTGTGATGTTGCTGTGTGATGAGTTCTTTTGTACGCAAGTAGGAGATTTCCTTTTTCGGAGTCACCATTCATCAGCAACGCCGTTTTTTGGATGTAAATTTTCAGTGTTGATGTTGCACACAAATTTGGGATTTCACAAAATGAAGATATCACTATCATCGATTGAGTTTATATCTCCCTGTTGTTTTTATTCTTTCATTTATTTATTTTTTTGCCAGGGTTTTATTAATTGGGTCGGTTACAGCATTTGTTGCGAAGAATTCGCCGCCTAGTTGGCCTAAGTCGACCTCTAATTTATCTACACACTTGGTGAAATTATCATGCTCTGTTTGAGGGACAATTGGTCATTGCCTGACCGCTCAGGTTTTATAGGGATCAAGATCTTCTTTCGGGTGACGCCTTCCGCTGGACCAAGTCCAGCGGAAGGCGTCATCCAACCAATCCTGCAGGTCGTGCCTCGTAAATTACTCTCTGAGGAAGTGTCCCTTCTTGAGAGCTTCGGCTTTGACTTCATTTTAACGTGCGTTTTTGAAGGAAAAAAAGGTCAAATTTCAATTTTTATGGTAGCAAAGAAAAGAAATAAATTGTGCGTTTAGTGCGTTTAATGCTCCTACAAAGATAAGACCAAATTAACTTACTTACAATATGTACGTACAGATAATTGCTGAACCGGACAATGTTTGTGAAGAGCTCTTGGCCAATAAACGAAAAAAAGTTATTTTTGTGAAGAAAAGAAATAATAATAAAAAAAATGCACAGGGTAGAATAATTCTCCTCAACGCACCTCAGTCTATAGCTCTCGAAGAAGAGAAACTTGAGCGAAGAGGAAAAAAGTAGTTTCTCAATATTAAAACTTTTTGAAATATTGTGTAATCTCTTTGAGTTCATAAAACAACAATAAAATATTTTCTTTTAACAATACAAGTGAATTATCTGATCGTTTGTTATTTTTTAAGCATGTTCATATTATTAGTTAGTCGTCGACGAATTTTCTTAAAAAATATCTATTTCCGTTCAGAAATCACAAACATATCTTGAAATACCCTGGTGAAAGCTTCGGATAGGATTCCAATCCGAGCCAATCCGAAGTCATCCGGGCCAATGCGAAATCTTCATCCGAAAGAATCTGAATGTAACCGAACCATTCCGAAGAAACTTTTCAATCCGAATGAATCCGATCCATTCCGAAGACAATTTTCAATCCGAATGAATCCGAACCATTCCGAAGAAATTTTTCGATCCGAATAAATCCGAAGCTTCAATCCGAATGAATCCGAGCTATTCCAAGGAAATTCGAGCTATTCCGAAGAAATTTTTAATCCGAATGAATCCGAAACTTCAATCCGAATGAATCCGGATCATTCCGGATAGAAATCTTCCTTCAAACTTTGGATTGGCTCGGATTCATTCGAATAGAAATCAGGCGAAATTCGGATTGGCTCGAAATGAAACTGATTCGCTAAGAAAGAGACTTCGTATTGGCTTGGATTCCTTCGAAAAGGAAATTTTCTATCCGAAGCCGTTCCCTGGTAAAAAGAACCGTTAGAACCCGGATTCAATCCCATCGAGAACCCGGATAGACTTCATACGGGTCAACCCGGGTCCTAACGGAACATCATTATGCAAAATGCGGAAACATATACGGGGGTAAACGGGTTCGACTTGGACGTTAGGAACATTAAATTAAATTTTTTATTTTTTAAACGGGAACTTCGCAGGGTTTAACTGGATCATGGTAGGGACTCTAAAAGCATAAACAATTTTTCAAAGTCCCAACTGGGCGTCTAAATGGGTCTACCGTGGTGATCTAGATGGGTTTAAACGGGTTCTAACAGGCACCCAATCTCACTATTGTATTCAAAGTCCCATCTGGGCATCTAGATGGGTCGACCGTTATACTTGAACGGGTCTTCGTAATGGAAAGAATGGGGTTCTAGATGGGTTTAAACGGGTTCTAACAAGCAATCTCATCATTATTTTCAAAGTCCCATCTGGGCAACTAGATGGGTCTACCGTGATACTTTGAATGGGCCTCCGTAATGCAAAGAACGGGGTTCTAGGTGGGTTTCAACGGGTTCTAACAGGCACCCAATCTGATTATTATTTTCAAAGTCCCATCTGGGCATCTAGATGGGTCTACCATGATACTTGAACGGGTCTCCGTAATACAAAGATCGGGGTTCTAGATGGGTTTAAACAGGTTATAACAGGCAACCAATCTTGTCGATTATTTTCAAAGTATAAAAGTATAAAATTCCATATAAAAGTATAAAAAAAAGTATTTAAGAAAGTATTAAAAAAAATATGAAAAGTATAAAAAAGTATTAAAAAAGTCCGTATAGAAGTCCATATAAAAGTCCATAGAACCCGGCGTACGATTCGAACAAAATCTTTTTTTCGGACGTCTAAAACCCGTTTAAATTCCTTTAAAATCCTTTTCTAGGCCGAGTACAACCCGGATAGAACCCGTTAAACGACCTTTTTTAGCATGTCTAAGACCCGTATAGAAGCTGTGTAGAACCGACTAAAACCCGTTTAGAAACCGGATGCAAAGTCAGTATAGACTGCCGTCTACTTCCATATAGGCATCCTTTTTCTAAACGGATTCTATCTGGGTTCTAACGGTTTTTTACCAGAGTTCGCCAGGGTAGTTGAGATTTGTTAGTGATCATAAAAATTTTATGATTTATAGGTGAAAATATTCATTTTCATCGAGAAACCACAAACATAACCTTAAAGAGATTAGATTAGTTAGTCCTCATAAAAATTGAACGATTTTTACGTAAAAATATTAATTTCCGTTGAGAAAACACAAACATAAATTGAAATAGTTGAGATTAGGTGAACTTCATAAATATTTGATGTTTTTTGTAGAGAAATATCAACTTCCGTAGAGAAAACTCAAACATAACCTCAAATAGTTGAGATCAGTGAGGCTCGCGTCCCATGAGGCTGGCGTCCCATGGATACGCAATGTGTTGCGTTTTTGTGTAAACCCATGAAAGTAAGAGAGACGCACTAATAATACCTGACTGCGTATTAGTGTTGCGTTATAATGAGAGCGAAAAAGACAGAAGTATATTTTTGTTTCTTTCTCTCTCATTATGAAGCAACGCAAAAAGCAATCTTGGGACGCCAGCCTTAGTCCTCAGGGTGGAATCCCATGTGGGCGCAAAGCGCAAAGCGTAAAATGAACAGCCAATTGCAGAACACTTTTAGATTTCTGTCTTCTCAAAAATTCTCTATCATTGGTTGTTCGTTTTACGCTTTGCATGGGATTCCACCTTCAGAGTGGCGTCCCATGAATGCGGAATGCGTTGCGTTTTTGCGCAAAACCATGAGTGAGAGAGATGGTATTTTTAGTGCGCCTCTCTTACTCTCATGGGTTTGCACAAAAGTGCAACGCATTCCGGATCCATGGGACGCCAGCCTCAGGCTAGCGTCCCATGATTACGTTTTGCGTAGCGTCATAATGAGAAAAACAAAGATAGAAGTTTACTTTTTTCTCATTTACTTTCATTATGACGCAACGCAAAACGCAATCATGGGACGCCAGCCTCAGGGTGAAATCCCATGCAAGCGCAAAATGCAAAGCACGAAACGAACAACAACATTACCAACAATGTGATAAATTTTAAATACTTTGCAATTTTTTTATGCTCATGAGAGTTTCTCGTCAAAATCAGTCCAGCACAATTGGATTCAGAAGTCGAAATATTAATAAAACAGCGTAATTAGTGGACGATTGTTAATGTATGTCAAAGCTAGCTCCTTATTTTCGGATTTAAAAACCATGATAGAATATTTGAAAAAATTCAAACTGCTCTAGCAGTTGGGAAACTTTTTCCGTCAAAAAAAAATAAAAATACGTTGAATTATGGTCTCCATTTGATAAGTCACTGAAAAATCTTGGAGGATATAGAGGATTGAAAACGTCTGTCAAAGATAGTACCCTATTTTTGTTTTTTGAAACCAAAATGATAAGTATTAAATACTTAAAAGTTTTTTTTAAGCTCATGAGAGTCGCTCGTCAAAAACAGACTGGCACAATTGGATTCAGAAGTGGAAACATTAATGAAATGTTAGGGTGGTTGTCAATTTAAAATTGAGTAATGTTTGAAATTCGAAAATAAGGAGATATTGCTTTGACATACATTAACAATCGTCCTCTAATTAAGCTCTTTTATTAATAATTCGACTTCTGAATTCAGTTGTGCTTGACTGATTTTGACGAGAAACTCTCATGAGCATAAAAAAATTTCAAAGTAATTAAAATTTACCACTTTGGTTTCAACAACCGAAAATAGAGCCTTATCTTTGCCAGACGATTTCAATCGTCTTCTGTCCAAGTTTTTACAATCCGAAAATAAGGAGCTAGCTTTGACATACATCAACAATCGTGACATGTGGACAATGAAAAAATTTGTGGAAATCGAGGGGGTCTCCGGTCTGGATTTCTTGAAAATCGGGAAGTTCGAGTATAATACTGTTCTACAAGCTGCTTGATTATGTGATTCAAAATGATGGCACAGTGGATTGCAAGTGGTTCTTATAAAAATAGGCGAATTTTTACGTCAAAATATAAATTTCGGTTGAGAAAACGCAAACATAAGGCTGGCGTCCCATGATTCCGTTTTACGTTGCGTCATAATGAGAGAGAAAAGTATACTTCTGTCATTTTCTTTCTCATTATGACGCAACGCAAAACGCAATCATGGGACGGCAGCCTACAGGGGGCGTTCCATGGATCCGGAATGCGTTGCGTTGTTTGCGTAAAACCATGAGAGTGAGAGTGATAGTATTATTAGTACGTCTCTCTCACTCTAATGGTTTTACGCAAAAACGCAAGCATTTCGGATCCATCGGACATCACCCTAACTTCAAATAGTTGAGTTTAGTTGGTTCTTACAAAAATTGGATGATTTGTACGTAAAAAATAAGCATTTCCATTGGTAAAACACAAACATAACCTCAAATAGTTGATTTTAGTTGGTTCTTATAAAATCTGGATGATTTTTACGTAAAAATAACCATTTCCGTCGAGAAACTACAAACATAACATTAAATAGTTGAGATTAGGTGAACTTCATAAGTATTTCATGTTTTTTGTAGAGAAATATCCATTTCCGCTGAGAAAACGCAAACACAACCTGAAATAGTTGAGATTAGTTAGTCCTCATAAAAATTGGATAATTTTTACGTAAAAATATCCATTTCCGTTGAGAAAACATAAATATAACCTCAAAAATATAAATAAATATTTCGAACTAGTTAGCCTCCATCTTTGTCTTATGATTTTGCTACACAAATGTTTATGCTTTTAAGGCGCGAGAGGAAAAGCGTTGGTTTTCCTTCTGAAATGACCCGTCCATGAAGTAACTGTCGAAGACGTACTTCAGGTGAAATTGAGAAGCTGGATATAATGTGCTCTCTTATATCTGAATAAAGATTGATAGAAGCAGGTTCTTGATGAATTATATCGCGAATTACAGCTTTTTTATGTTCAGTGGTTATTCGAGCCTTTGCGAACTGAGCGTCGATAATCGCGAACCACGAGGCTGGATCGGATCGATAAAATGATGGAATTTTCGGGATGGTGTAAGCGTCAGTGCGCATTGAATCTAGCTGGTTAGTTAAATGCTCGAGTTCGCGCTTGAACAACCTATTCTCGTCGTCCATTTCAAATTGAGTATTTAGTAAAGAATAAATTATAAATCCTAGAATGAAAATAAATGTGCAATTCAAAATGAAGTTGATAAACATATACTAAAAATTATTGTGAAGTCGCTTGAGAGTCCGCAACCGGTGCTCCAAAAATGATGGTAGAATTGAGGCTATGTTGATTTCTGTGGACAGATGACCTTGAGCGACGGCACCGAGCACAATCCAAAATCTGCAAAAAAGGTTAGGTGCCAGTAAATTGTTCGAGAAAAGTTTCGCAGAGAAAGAATATAGGAATTAAATTTGAATTGTTTGAAAAAGTTTGAATTGGCACTTTGATAGAATTGTTTTTAAAAAGAAGTAAATTCAATTTAAATTGTTAGGAAAAATGTTTTTAATTGAAATGGAAGTTGTAAAAATTTAAATTATTTGAGAAAATGTTATTGCAAAATTCCAGCGTCGCTATGGCGAAAAGGAGATAATCCTCACCAAACCTGCCCCTCCTACATAAAGCGAGATACGAAAAGTAGGAAAGGTGATGCGATCATATCATTCTTCGAGAAAAAGAAAATTTTGAAAAATCGAAGAGCAGCTCAATTTAAAAATAATGGATTGATGATATGCATGATTATTTAGTACATAAAATATGGAAAATGAGTACCAAAATTGGTTAACATAAATTATGATAAATGAATTAATGAGTGACGCTCGAAAATTTAAATTGATAAAACAAAATGATCGTTGAAGATAAAATATCAAGTTGATTTTACAAATGTCGGACAACGATAATTGGAACGTTTGACATGTGATTCGATAGAATTAAAATAATTTGAACTGAACTCTCGAGATTAGATTGTTGTAGTTAAATTGATAATTTGGAAATTGATGAAAAGAATTTAAATTTGTTAAATTAAACTTACAGGATTAATAGAACATTAAAGTCGAAGAATTCCATTGTTTGAAGGTTGAAAATTCAAAAATAGTCGATGTTCCATGAAGGCGTCCCTTGAGGAAAAACGGTTGGAGTTCTTTGTTCTAAGTCGAATATTGTAGTCCTTTGTCTTACTTCCAATGAGATAATCCAATTTTGTGAATTTTGAGAGTTCGTTGTTGAAAATTTTAAAGTTGATTATTGAGATAAGCTTGTGTAGTGAGAGTGCGGTTGGATTTTAATGAACAAAGCGAAAAAGTCGTTCGCTAAAAATTTGAACAGTGTGTTCGAAATTTTTGAACCCGTTGGTAGAAGGATTACGTAATTGTTCTTTTGTCGGGGTCACCACTATAGGAACTTGGTACCGCGGCGTTTATCGGCACTTCCTATAAAGATATATCTATACGTCTATAGATATGGTATGTAGAGGTAATTAAGGTTCACTAAAATACTTTATATAATTAACAGTTCTTTATTAATTAACTAACGCCTTGCACACAGTTAATTGATGCACAACCGACTCTCACTATATCTCTGACCGAAGTGACAAAGTAATGAAGAAAGTATGGCGGTGGCTACGCAGAGCGAGGAGAGGGGATGACTTGCAAATTGTAATTCTCGGCCGTAGAACACAAAGTTGTAGTAGAAGGGAAACTCGATTTTTAGATTAAATGTATGATCCCTACAGTGCTCCAACTGTACCAAATTTTTTTCCGTGTATTTATCTATAATTTTAGTTCAGATAAGTGGATTATAGAATTTTGAGTTTAATACTTGGACCCAACTCTCTTAATTATTAAAGTTCTTCAACTGTTTAAAAAACAATAAATAATTTATTAGTTTTAATTGAAACTTATTTGATTGAATGATATTTTGTCATTATTTAATTGTAAAAAAAAAATTCTTTTAAATCGTGTACAATCTTCTGGAAATTTTTTTTAAAGCCTTATTTCTGTTTTGAAAAATATTTGAACTTTGCATCTAGATGTTCGGGAACATTAAATTTTTCTATTTATTTTAGAAAAATTAAATAATTTTATTATAATTAATACTAATTGTTTTGACTAAATAATATTTTAAATTATATTTCATTAAAAAAGTTTTACGAAATACTAAAGTATTTAATACGATTTTCCTGGTAATAATAATAATTAATATGCTTTGTGTAAATTTAGAAATTTCACTGAATAGATCATTATAATTAATGTAAAGATGAATAATAAGAATATAACAATTCTTTAAACAAATTTTTTTTATTATTTACAACATGTCGAAATTATTCTTCAATCTTGTCCATTTTTTCCCCTTTTTTTGAAAAAAGTCACCCTATTTCCCCTTTTTTAAACTTATTTTACTCTGTGCACCCTGTACTTATGAAAGTCTTTGATATGTCACGTGTCCCAGGAACAAAAAACAGATTAGAAAATGTGAATCGGTCTGAGACTTTCCTGAATCCGCATTCTCAAATTAAGATTGTAACGGTTGTTATTTTGTATGGAGGGGGTAAAGCCTCTCTTTCTGCCCTACCGGATGCTTCAGTCGATCCAGGGTTGATTTTAAGGGTAGAATAAATAACAACAAAGATCTTTAATTAACAAAATGGTAGTAAATAATATATATTCTTCCTATAAGTTACAATTCTAATTATGAGCTAAGTGTGAGTGTGATAGTGTACTTTGTTTATAGTGTGTGTGTGTAAGTGTGTGAGTGTGTGTGTGAAATCGCGGTGACAATGCTTACGGTTTGAATGTGTAAACGGATGAACGGTTGTATTTAAGAGATACGTGAAATACGTTGTTATCGAGAACTGTAAGTTGAGAGAGTGCGTTGCTTTCGAGAGAGAGAAGCGTGTGAGCGAGCGAGTGTGTACAGCGTTACGTCGGTACCTGTGAAATATTAAGCGGTGTATGCGAGATTGCGCATGCGTATAGTAAGCGGTAGACGAGGCGAGCGTCTCCTCCTGAGCCCGTCTCTCTCTCTTTAGGCGGTATACGGTACGGAGTGAGAGAGAGAGGGGTGAGGGAGGTTTAGTTATCGTCTCTCTAGACAGTTGCAGGTGCAAATCGGGTTTTCGCGGTTTGTCGGCTGTCGGTCTTTCAGGTAACATCCCCAGGTTAGTTCAGTATTCATGGCTATGGTTGCGCCCTCTAGTCATGGATACTTTAGCCAGGTGTACGGCTGTAGTTGCGCCTTCCAGTCGCACACCTGGTGAACCTTGTTCGAGGAAGATGTTCGTCGGTTACGTATTGTCTCCAGGTCAGTCCGGGATTCACGGCTATGGTTGCGCCCTCTAGTCGTGGATCCCTTTGCCAGGTGTACGGCTGTAGTTGCACCTTCCAGTCGTACACCTGGTGGATTTCACCTGAAGAGTCTGTCCAGGTCGGTCTTACTCCAGGTCAGCTCGGGATTCACGGCTATGGTTGCGCCCTCTAGTCGTGGATCCCTTTGCCAGGTGTACGGCTGTAGTTGCACCTTCCAGTCGCACACCTGGTGAACTCTATCTGAAGAAGATGTCTAGGTCGATCCCGTTCGCTCTACTACGGTTGCGCCCACTAGCAGAGAGAAGAATCAGTTCCCCGAGTGTAGGCTATGCTACTCCCCGACGAACTGAGTCGAAAAGTATCGGCGCATCTCTTTTATATGCTTTGGAGTTGCGTAACTTGCGGTCGGTGAGTTGGAGGGGATAGTTAGCTGAAGACTTCTCGCCTCGAGTCGAATGGCAGGGAGTGGTACGTGCAGAGCTCTTAGTCGGCCGTTTTTTATAGAGAACGGTGATGGGCTTTAAGC
>UCOH01005997.1:0-10958 GCA_900474275.1 Synergus japonicus
AGCGAAGGGTGCAGATCTACTACGGTGAATGTGTGTGAAGTGTCGAATCGTGAAGGCAACAATTCGACCCAGTGTTCAAATAAGTGGAGGAAGTGACAAAAGAAAGGAAATCCAGTGACACCACTAGGATAATTAAAGGATTACCAGTACACATCAAAAGGAACATCACCGGTAAGCCCAGTCATTCAGCACTCAACTTAGGCTCATTTTAGCTTTTCGTAAGGGTCATCTTCGAAATATATATATGTTAAAATATAATAATAATCAAAATTAATAAATTATACACATTCTTTTAAAAACCTTTCTTTCATTTGGCTTGTCCTCGTTCCCAGATTCCCATTAAGTTGTGGACTAAAACGAGGGAATTAGTTATAAAGAAATCGAGTCTGTTGCCAGGTAGGTCGGTTAGTAAATAAATATTAGGTAGGACGTAACACTATATAGAAATTAGGATTAATAAAAATTATGTTCAGTGGCTTTTAGGTGACTTAATTTTAGGTGAAATGAAATTTATATCAATTGAAATTTGGGGAATATTAATGCACCTCATCTATCTTGTAGATTGTAACGGCAATTTTTTTTTTGTGTTAAGTACACCTTAAAGTATTTTTCGAAATTTTTTCAGAATTTTCTGCAATGTTATATAAGTTATAAACTCTATTTTGTTGCTAAAAAAACTCTGAAATGTAGTACCTCTCATACCAAACCAAATATAACAATTGTATTTTTGTCAACCCTGTTCTTCAGGTGTTTATTTTCATCTCTGAATCTGACTCTAAATTCAAAATTTTCAATTTCGAAAAATCCAAGATGGCGGAATTTTGGATGTTGGAATTTTTGAAATTTTTAATGTTGAATTTTGGAAATCTGACTCCGGATTTGTAATCAGCGATCCTGAAAACCCGCTATGGTGTTTGTAACTGTAAAATTTATTCCTTAGAAAAATATGTGCTGCAAAGGGTTAAGAAAAAAATTATTATTTCGGTATAAATTTAAATATAATATGTACATATTGTATTTATATATACTTTTATATGTAAATCCATTTTATATGTAATCCATTTTATATGTAATCCACTTTATATGTAATCGAAAGGACGCTGCTTATTCGGCTTTTTCAGCGCCGCCGACCGCGGGCACTCCTATAGAGGTTGCGTAACCAAGCACACATTTTGCACACACGCGCAATTTCCGAACTCGAAGCCCAGGAGTGGGGACCCCCTATTTCTCGGAATTCTTACCCTTAACCGCCCGTGGTGGCTCTCTTATGGAAGTTATACTGTATATAAATAACCACGACAATTATTCTGACATTTCGGGGGGTTTTCATCCCAAACTCCCCCCTGACTACGCAGCTGGGTTTAAATACTGTAGAATTTTCAAAAAATCGAATTTTTTTCTGCTTGAAAGCTGTTTTAGAGTCTTAAAAATAATATACCTATGATGGAAGTCAGAAAATATGTCCGAAATTTTAATTCTACCTCAATGCCTCTCAGGTATTTAAAACTAAAAGCGTATTTTTTGAAACCACTTTTTTTGAACTGGCCCGAAACATAATTCGAACAAATCCTTACTAATCGGTCTGAAATTTGAAGCGTATATTCTAAATTTCTCTCTCCAGACTTATGTAGGATGTTTTTTTTTTATATTATATAGTGTTTATTTTTATAAACAGTTTTATGAAGAAAATTTTCATGAAATATTCAACTTTGCTTTTCGAAAGTGCACCATGTCGTGAAAAATCAACATATTGAAGAAATCCTACGTACGTCTCTTTCTGTTTCTATAAAAACAAACAAAAAATTTGTCTTTTGTTCCATGTCAAAAATTGCAAGAGTTAAGTTTCCGGTCATGGGCTCGTTAAAAAAAAGACGCTGACAGAGAAATGCTGCATAGCTGTTAATTTTTCTTGGTCGACCTGCAAAAAATGTTTTTTTTTTTATTTCATTACTGAGAGATTCCAGGTTAGAAATATCAAAGTTGTTGGCCATATGGCGATTTTCTTTAAACTTGCTTAGTTTCTTCAGCTTATCGTGATAGAGCCTACCAGATCACTAAATATTTTTTTAATATGAAATCATATGAAATTTATATTTATTCCATGACTCTACCAGTCATTCGCAGTTATAATCCTTTTAACAAAAAAGGTCATTGGATAAAATGTGGTAAAGCAAAACTTCGCCGAGTTACAAAATATATTTACACTAAGAACAAATTAGCAAATGTATTTCCCTACACTTTCTGCACATAATTTGTTCTTAATAGTACAAATAAATTTTGTAACTCGGCGAAGTTTCTCTTTACCACATTTTATCCAATGAACCTTTTTGTTAAAAGGATTATAAGGGCGAATGACTGGCAGAGTCATGGTATAAATATCAGTTACAAAATTTATTTGTACTAAGAACAAATTATGTGCAGAAAGTGTGGGGAAATACATTTGTACGGGATAGTGGACATGCATGCTTCAGCTTAAAAGTGCATAACTCGGCAACAAGAAGAGGCTACAAAGTGTTTTCTTTTTAAATGAAAGATAAAATCATAAGGAATAATTTGTATGGGAAAAGGTAAAAAAATACGAGCTCGAAATGAAAAATCAAAATCAAATATTGTTTTGCATTTTTTTACATGAAATTTTGAATTTTTCTTTTCTAAATTTTTACAGAAAAAGTGCACAAAATTCTACAAAAGACCTATAGATTTTGTTAACATCGATTAGAAAATGTATGAGCTGTAGTATTTTCAAAAAAATTCCAAGTGATGTAATTCTTACAATTTTGAAAAATTTTCAAAAATATTTTAGTACAATGTCTCACCTACCTAACACTATTATTTCTCCTACTGGTACTATAAATCCCATTTTACAGAATTTCGATTCATTTCTTTATTGTGCCAAAAAAATTTCCTAAATATGCTTATTTTTTCGTGCTCTACATATGAAAGACCTAATCCCTTAAATTCTAATTGTAAGAGAATAATTTTTCCGTGCTATCAAAAGTGCAACATTCCACTTGTGAAAGATTTACCAAAAGATAAAAAGGAAAATACACTAACGTTATGACTTAAATTCTCCTCGAAATCTGTCCCATGAGAAGCGAAGAATGCTCGGAGCGGTTTTCGGTTCCGCTTGTACGGGTTTGGGGGGCAGGGATGATCGTACCGGGTGGTGCTATGGCTTTGGCTGCTAACGCTGCGCGGCGTTTTGCAATTAAACGACGACGAACGTTCTGACGATTCTTTTTAACTTTAAGGGTTGAGTCACTCATTTGACTTGACACTATTTATCTGTTCGAAAATTCAAACAAACACAAGCCATAATACACTGATTTGACACATCGGGCAATTTAAAGAATATCCATGGCACACCAACCAAAATATAGGGGGATTTAGAAAATGATTTGGTATAGGGACTAGGGATAGGAACCTCGTTGACCTGGGACGAAACATAGAAGAGAGAGATATAGATGGCTTAAAGCTAGATTTTTAGGTTACGTCTATTAACCCTACAACGTCTGCTTGTTGGCGATAAAATTTGCTTTGAAAAAAGCCCGCATTCTGCCGATTTCCGATTTTGGTTCGCCTCTCATAATCATAAAGATGACACGCTTCGTCTCAAGTCTCCCTTAAGAATCTCTAATTTGCATAATTTGAAATGAATACGGCATGTATGTTAAATGTTTATGAACATGTTTTCACAATTGAACTTTAAATTAAAAAATCTTCAATAAAGCTGTATAAATTTCAATTTACATGGATAATACAACTTTTTCTGGGAGAGAAAACTACTCTTGTTGATTAAACCTATTACAGAAGAAGAATTATGGTAGTTCTTCATATTCGATCACATTTAATTTTCCCCTTTTACTACTGTTTTCCATTAAAAAATCGCGAATCTAATTCATCTCGTTTTCTACAGTCGATTTCACTCGTACACTTTTAAATATTATCGTCTATGGATAAAACTGAACCGTTAGCAAAGTTTTCACGAGGTCTAGGAACGTAGGAAAGGGAAAAATTTGAAATAAAAGGATCCGGAAGATGAAGGATGGCGCTGGTAGCACGATGAGTAGAGATAAGTGTGAGGGTATCGAAGGGATGTGATTAAAGAACGCGAAGTCGTGAAGAAAGAAGAAATCGAATTACGCGCTTTTTTCTCAAACTATTTTCTCGAGCGGTATTTGTTATTTGTTAAATCCCATAAAGTATATCTTGGCTCCAGCAGATGTTGTTAGGAATCGCTAAATGTTTAAGGAATTATTCTACTTTAAACGCGAAAAAAAAGAGCTATTTTTGAACATTTTTTTTGAGTATATCATGAAAGATATGGAAATAAATATTTTTAGGTATGATAGAATATGTCTTAAATTAAGGAAAAAAAATTTTTTTTCTTAACTTTATTCCATGTTTATATTAAAAATAATGGCCGTGTGTAGGCTTCTCAAAATCAAAAGGGTAAACGGTACCAGGGAAATCTCGGTAATGTCTAGTTTAAAAAAAATCAACGTGTATAAGATTCAGTATGATAAATACTAGGTCTGTAACCTCTAATAATTAATATTTATGAAAAAATAACAAAATTGCGGACAAAAATCGAAAAAAAGAAAAAAAACTTCATTTTTTTCAGTGTTTTTTTATTTAAACAATTAGTAAAAATGTTATATTTTAATATTAATAGTTCAATATGTGTAGAATGTGTGGTTTAAATTTCATAAGGATCGGTCGAATAGTTTTCATAAATGCAATAAAATAAATAAAAAACAATTTTTTTTACGTATTTTAAGACATGTTTTGTCATACCTAAAAATATTTATATACATATCTTTCATGACATACTCAAAAAAATGTTGAAAAATAGCTCTCTTTTTAGCGTATAAAGTAGAATAACCCCTTAATAACAGTCGATATAAAGAAACTAATTCACAAAAAATTGACATTGCGTTATGTTTTTTTTTAAACAGTTTCTTTTATTCTTTATATAATTTCATCTATGCGCGACGCGACAGTGAATTTTCTTCGAAATCGCAGCGGATCTATTAATACTTGGGAAAAACCTAAAGAAAGTTTTAATTAAATCGGATCTAAAAGTTTCTTCCCTTTCTTAACACGTCGAAAACTGCGGATCAAGTCGTCGTACATATCATGTTCAGGGTAGAAAATTTAGAGCAACTTTTGTAAATACTTTATGACTCGAATGACTATTAGGAAAAATAAAGAAAATTCTTTTCCTCCGTTGTTAATTAACACTGAATTCTGGAACTTTACTCTAAAAAAGAATACTTGGTGAATATGTTAATGATTCCGTAACTTGAAATATATATTCTGCATTTAAAAAGGATTCGGTTTGGAAAAGTGATTTACTCTTTCGTTTATTTTGAAGTCAATAAAGAAGAAAGAGTCAATTTTCAAGTTCAAGTTTTTTTAATGAAAATAAAATTTATATTTTGTTCATAGGTTGAACGTAAGTATTTATAAAAGGATATAGTTAATATTGGAACTAACTCTGCATGAATAAAGTTTAAAAACTTTGATTTATCTTCCAGATTAAGCTCAATTAGGAACATAACCTATCCTGCATTTGTCAGCAAGAAATCATTAGGAAAAATGAATAGGATAATTATTAAAGCGGTGTAATAATATGTTTAATTTATAATAATATGCTTAATTTATAATTAAACATTAGCTCTACCTCAAAATTTGAAAACTAACATTAAGTAGGTACGTCTAATGATATAACATAAATAATGGAACACATTATTATTTAATATATCTATACTATATATAATAATTTTTCAACACTTTGCAATTTATTTATTAAAAGTGTACAAATAAATAAAATTCGTAACACATCTTAGAGTGTTTATTCTGATATCATTTCGAATTAGCTTTTTGGCACTTTGAATAAAGCTGAAATAATTTCGGGTAAAAAATCCGAACTGTGATTTCTCATAAAAGAGTAATAAGTGAAAGTTGAAATGAAAGAGACCGCTAAATTTACGTGATATCCTAGAGGTGAATTATACGACCTCCCTTCGGATCGTAAAGCTCTAGGCTGGTAAAAAATAAAATAAAATAATCCACACTATACTAGAATTACGGGGAAATCATAATTGGAGTAAAGTGGTGATAAAATCTTTATCCAAGATTAACATTTTCGTGGTTTGAAAATTTAATACTTGGAGAGTATTAAATTATTTTAGGGCATTGGATACTTTACCATAAGAGCAACTTAGTTTTTCCAACTTTATATCAGAAACGGAGGTAAGTGGCCTAGTTATAGCAAAAAATATTTTTCGTGACACGTGTAACGAAACATCGATTTTCGGTATCTTTTAAGCGTCTCGAAGGGAGCCGTTTACAGTACAGGAGCGAACGTACTGCAAAAGTAGTACCAAAAGTAAAATAGGGTATCCTAAAATAGACATAGATATATCCTAAAATATCTAAATAAATAAACCGGAGGTTCTTTCCCCCTACCTCTCTCTTATCCTATCGTATTCTATCGTATCATATTCTATCCTGTTGTATCTAATCAGATCCTATCGTATCCTATCACATCCTATCGTATCTTATACTATCTTATTCTATTGTATTCTATCCTATCGTATTCTGTCCTATTTTATTCTATCGTATTTCATTGTACCCTATCGTATCCTGTCGTATTTTATGCTATCGTTTCGTATTCTATACTATTCAATGGCAGAATTTCTCCAACACACGCCGCGCGCCCTGGATGCCAACTTTGAGAGTACTGTGCATAAATCAGAAACTCAGGTTGAAAATTGACAAGTAGTGAGTTTAGAACAAATGATAATTCTGTTACCGACCGAAGAGAAGTTATGTCAAATGTCAATTCGAGCAAACGTAAATTAGGTGTTATGATTATTCGGTTAAACTGAGGCAAACATATTATTATAGTAAATGCGGTGCTGGTCTAGCAGACGCTAAAAACCGGTGAGTAGCACTGCGGAGTAGCCTGAATATTTTCGACTGACGCGCCAACTACAAAAATATTAGGTTACTAGGCGAGCACCGCATCTACTAATAATATCTTTGACAGAGGTTAGGATAAATGTAAATTAGAATAAACGGAAATTATGTTAAATACTAATTCGGACAGTTCAAATTTTAGCTACATGAAAATTCGGGAAAACTTTAATTTGGTTGAACGAGAATCAGGGAACGTAGAAATGAGGGCAAATTTTAATTCTGGAAAATGAAAATTATATTTAACGATAATTCTGTTTCATAGAAATTAGAGCAGGTTTTAATTCGGAAAAGGAAAATTTTTGTTAGACGATAATTCGGATAATAATAAATTTGATGAAATGGGAATTAGGATAAAAGAAAATTAGGTAAAATGAATATTTGGCCGAATAGAAATTAGAGAAAATTTTATTTCGAAAATTTGTAAATTCGGTCAAACTATGTTTCGGAAAAATAGACTTTAGGAACAATGGAATTTCGTTCAAACAGAAAGCAGGTTAAATACTATTGCGGGCAAACATAAATTAGAAGAAACTGATATTAGGGCAGTTGATAATTAAAATAATAATTCGGGTTAATATTACAGCATATTTTGATTCGGTGAAATGGTTTTTATGTTAAATGAAATTTGAGTGAAATTAATGCACCTAAATTTCCTTACGTCAGTTTTAAATTTTCAATAGGAAAAATGAATTTTACGAAAAATATAAAAGTACATAAAACCTTTAAAATTAAATATTTTCTTGATCCCTTATAAAAAAATTCAACTAGGAATATAGAGGAATAACTATGAAAATTTCACCAATTTATCTCTACGCGTTTTCAAGAAATTTCTGGATCGTGACACACACACACACACACACACACGCAAAATCCGGACATTTTTCAGATGATTATATTCGATATATTGCCCTTGAAATATGTTCAAAAAAAGCTTTTTTAGGAAACTGGATTTTGTCACCACTACAAAGCTTCCTCTATGAGGAAGCAAAATGAATATATAATGATTATGAAAATGAATATAAAAATGAATATATTGTTTGGTATTTGGATCATTTCGGGTTGATGGGCAAGCTCCAACAGGTGCTCAACAGGCTGTATATTGCACAATGGGTATACAGTAGTGTAGGATTAATATTTTTATAAGTATATGCACACATGTAATTTCGGTTGCAGTATGATTAAGCGCGCCATCTAGAGCGAAACGCGTGCGGCGGAGAAGCGGTAGATGAAAACGAGCCATCTTGTTCTTTTCACCATGTAGTGTATATCCATTTAGACTGCTCACTCACTTGTAGTCTTGCCTTGGTTGGTCAAGACTCGTCGTGAGTGAATTTCACAGGTAAAGAAACCAGGGTCGCATGTAACAGTGTTCCCTTTGCGGACTCCACAATGATGTGCATTGATGCTCATGCGTCGCGCATGGCGCAAATGGTTGATTGATTGCTTTTAAATGGTTGCGTCTGATTGATTTCTTTCCGTGGATCAGTGAATCGACTAAACCACAGTGAAAACTGACTTAGGGGACTGCACCCTTTATAGCAACGGTACTACCGAGCTGACGATGCCTCCCTCTCGACTCCTCACCTCCCTTATCTAATTTTGAGAGCGAACCCAAGTTCTAAGAATACTACGACTGAGTGAACTGTAACCGAGTGAAAAGTGTATGTGTATCCAAATATCTTTCTAATATTATAGACATTTTTGAGAAAGAAAGACTTTTATTTGTGTATGATCCCTATAGTAGGGTGGTTCAAAAAGACTTTTTTTTCTAGAGAATCTCTATCCCCCCAATTTGATTCGAAACACGAAAAAAGAAAGGTCATATATTTATTTTTTAATTATGATTTTAACACGTGCCGGTTTTGACTTGAAGTTTCCGATAAAAATTGCATGGGGAAATTCACTTTTTGGAGTTTTTGGAATAATTTTTCAGGGTTTCGAAAAATGTTACGGGAGATTATAGAGCTTTGTAAATGACTATCCAATAAAGAATTTCATGTACCACACATATGGGTTTGACACCCCTAACGCACCCCCACGGTGCCTTGAAAACTATCCTTAAAACCAAAAATGTCAATTTTTCATAAAACCGGCCTTCTGTGTGCTTTATTCTCATTTTTTTAAAATAAAAATTATTTCTATTAGCTTATTGGAATATTTATCAACATTAGTTAGTTATTTTTTAATTATTTAAACTAATTCGATTTGTTTAAAAGTTTCAAAATATGTAGAAAATATTGTTATCTAACCATGCTCCAATTTTTAGCTTAATTGTGTGTTTCTAAAGGCAAATATTTTTAATTATGTTCAGTACTTTTTGCATGGGTCTCCTATAGCTAACATGGGCAATCGCCACATTATGAAGTCTAGTATGAAAACGAATCTTACCATTGTGCTAAGAAACTACAGGTGTATAGTAAAATATCGTTTGAATTTTATGAAAAAAAAATCAAAATTATTGTGCGTTTAGTATAAAAGATATAATATTGAAAAGAATAATATTTCTGTTCTTACAAGACACATGGCGGGGGTAGGCAGTGACGATGTGGCAACAATGAGATGACATTTCGACGATTTTGACAATACTATTTTGAGGCTATAAGTGCATCACCACCATTTTCTCTGAGAATGAAATTGCAGTGTTGCCAATATCGTTGCCATTCGAACTGACTGTGAATGTGTGTATACGTATATAGGATGCTTCTATATGATTATATAATCCCAGTCAAAATTTTTGACCAATTGTTAGGAGAGAACATGCGATAACTTACATCTATCTTTTTTTTTTTTTTGGTGAGGAGAAAAGATGGCGAAATCTTTTATAGACGTTGTACAGGACTCTCCTAGACCGAGTCTAGGCATACCTGTTAAAACCAAAAAACTCCTCTTTCGAGCCCATATGCTGCTCGCGGAACCGCCTGTCGGTTTCTTACTTCGCGAGCAGTGGGCTCCTGCTTAAATTCGCTTATGCGACTCTTCCGTCATCCGTTCCCCGTAAGCACTTGCTGGGGGATTTTTCTGGCCCTACCCGTTTATGTTTCCCCTTTCTTTAGTCACTTATAAAGGTTGTAGTACGTTATTAGGCTTCGAAAAACGAAAAAAACAAGTATTTAATTTGGATATTAAACATTTATTTTGAACTGATCGCGCACTTGAGCGCGCGTTATTCGTATTTGAAATATTTTACGTTATTAGGCTAACTGTTCATTTCATGCGTAACCAGTGGTTACGCTGACGTCAGAAATTAAGGGCGTTGTATATTCGGAACTTGTAACTTTTTTCGAGTACCCCCCATTTTCATTATGGCCCTGTCCTCTGAAACGCATGAGAAAAGATATCGGATCCGATGCGGAAAAAGAGAGGAATATACTTATCCTATTATAAAAAGAACATACTTTCCGCTAACTTCATAGCGTTACCCCAATTTCTGACGTCAGCGTTACCACTGGTTACGCATGAAGTGAGCAGTAACCCGTGTGGAAATTTCCCTACTTGTCCTTATTTAAAATTGGATGCTAACTAGAATTTAGCTAGACTTTCTAGTCAGAAAAATGTATAGAGGAAGTGATTGGGTACTCGCTAGATTCCCTCTTTTTCTTCGACTTGATAATCTATTCACCGCTAGTCAGAACCCGAAGAGATGTTCTCACCAATACTTTGCAAAATAGTTGACAGCGCGCTGTCAGCTATTTTACAAAGTAAATAAATAACCTCAGTGCGAAATGGATGCTAAAAAACGTGCACAAGAACAAGGAAGGATTAGAGTGAAAAGGCATAGATCCTTAAAAAAATTAATCGAGAATGAAGAGCATCAACCAGCATCCTCAAATTTTATTTCCAATAAAGAAGAAGAAATAAAATTTGAGGCTGTTTTCGATGAATCTAATTTTGAAGGTGAGTAGAAATTATTACTATTATAAATATTCAATTATCGGATCTAGATAATTTTTTAAAATTAAAATTTTTAGAAC
>UCOH01005998.1:0-27122 GCA_900474275.1 Synergus japonicus
ATATTGACCTAACCTCAAAGCTCATACAATATATTCAATATATTTTAACTTACGAATCTAAAGTTCATTAAAATATAATATCCTGTAGAATTGAATTACCTGAAATATTCATAAAAAATACCTGAATAACATAATCATGATCATTATCATTAGTCTTCCTAAATTTCATCGCATGTATAGTATAGCAGAAGACTTTATTTTGGTTGTCAACGCGTGAATTTCCGTAAAGCAGAAAATCAGCTTGAAACTCAAATAATAGCCAAATAGCCGGAGAAACTGGTCGTCTGGTCGTCAGTTCGGGCTAGTTCGGCTACAAACTTCGTGCATTTTCGTGTAATGTACGCAGCGTGAAGCATGGACTTTTCACCGACACGCTACGTTTGAATGTATTGCTCCCACGGGGAACCGTGGTGGGGGCCGAAAAATCCCACGATCTGGAGACACTGATTTAACCTTCAGATGACCTTGAACCTGATGTGATAAAAGTTGAAGGACCCTAGATTTAGAATCAGCGACCTTATATACCTTAATATACCCTGGTCGAGTATGTTTATCTTCGATATTTTATATTTACATACTCTGAGTACGTAAAATATAATAAATCCACCTCCTTCACCCCGGTTAGAGGGAGTAACAAGGTAAACAATGGTAAATAAACGTAAATGTAATTAACAGGGAGTTTACAGAGTATTTTATAAAGTACTTTATTAAGCAAATATAAGTTTGAACGCGCCGAATTTTTTCAACAAATCTATTAACAAGTGATGGCATTTTTAGAGTTGAGAGGGTTACGGGAGCAACTAGGAAGAATGGGGTTGGTCCGTTCAGAGTTAACTCGATTTATTATTGTTGGTAGATGCTAAAAATATTTGTTTTTAATTTTTTTAGCCAAAAATAATTTGGGGCAAAAACCGTCCAAATCGACTCTTCTTCTTTACTAATTTTTCTTCATAATTTGTGTTTTATTCAATAATTACGAGTTTAAATGGAAACGCGCCACATTAGCAAACAAGATAGGATAACTTGGCGCAGGTGCACTTTTTCGAAAACACGTTCATTAACTGTTTCAATGAATTTAATTAAATTATCTTTATGCATAAAGAAATTGGTAAGATAATGGCCTAAACAAAATATATTTTTCATGACACGTGTAACGAAACATCGATTTTCGGTGTTTGTTATGCGTCTCGAAAGGAGCCCTTTACAGTACAGGAGGTTCTCTCCTCCCTTCCCCCTCACTCTTTTACCCTATCGTATCCTATCCTATCATATCCTATACTATATTATTCTATTGTATCCTATCTGTCCTATTCTATTCTATTATATCCTATCGTATCCTATCACATCCTATCCTATGGTATTCTATCGTATCTATCCTATTGTATCCTATCATATTCTGTCGTATTTTGTTCTACCAATATCAAAAGGATATGATAGGATTGGATAAAATATAACAGGATACCATAGAATAAGGTAGAATAAGATACGATAGGATACGATAGAATAAAATAGGATAGAATACGAAAGGAGAGAGGGAGGGAGGAGGAGAGAGAGTATTTCCCGAACACGCTTACGGGGCCCCAGCCAGCTTATTTCTCGCCATCCCGGCTGTACTAGTACACTAGTGCAAATTCGGATTATTGTTTCGAAATCCGAATTCGTTATCGTGGTCATGAAAAACATGGCATTTGCCATCCCTCCAAAATGGAGGACAACTTTTCGGAGTATTTTTAGTCTGAGGACAAATTTAATTTTATTGACAGTCTTGTTATTACTGACATCAACGACTTTCTTAATTTTGTTCAGCTCGATGATGCAATTCCAATTAATATTGGGACCCCATTTGATTGTCTCCTCCTCCATGTAGGAGTATGAGGACGTCGAAAATGTAGACTAAATGTAAAAAATGTAATTAGGTATTGTATTGCTTTGTTAGATCACTATTCATTATTTGCTTTTCATTTTTTGTTCTCATAAAGATTTTAATTTAAAATTATCAATAAAGATAGATTAAATGTTACTTAATCTCGTTTATAATTACTAACCCCCTTCTTAGCTTGTACAATAGTTATTAATATATATTTTCTGTGAAGTCGCTTTCTAGTTTAAAACAATGCTAAGCGAAGAATTTTTCACTTTCTAAAAAAATTAGATGTAATAAACTTGAATACAAAGTTAGAGATTAAATACTACCCATTTTTATGTACACCAAAATTTAAGAATTCAAGATTTTTAGTGATCAAAAAAAGGTTTTATAAAATGTAAGGTTTGACAAGTTAATTTGAATTGCTCTTGAATGTTTCTAATAATTTAAAAATATATGTTTGAATTTGATTGGACATCAGAAAATTTCAAGGAATTTTAAATTGTCAAAAGTCTTTGTGGAATTTGAAGGATTTTTATTAAATTTTAATAGATTTAAAATATTGCAAGAGATGTTGTGAACGATTTTAATTTTAAGTGTAAGCAGACATAAAAACTGAATTTTTAACTTTTTGATAGTGTAAAGACTATTATCCAAAATTTAAATACGTTTTCCAATCGAATAAATTCGTTCATCTCTTTTGCTCTCTCTCTCTCTCCCTTATATTTTATTTCAGAAGGGGAGGTGTCGCCCCTCCTGCACGTAAAAAGATGGAATTTTAAAATGGTTCCATACAAGATTTGAATTTCTGAAGTAATTCAGAGATTGAAGAAATATGGAGAGGCAAAGGTGAAAACCAATATGATAAAATTGAAAGAGAGTCAAGTCATTTTTCTCACTAAAATTTTTCCTAATATTCCAATCATATTATCGAAAAATGCGAATACGAAGTAATTTTCAGAAGGAACAGTTTCTAAAAAAACTTAATACGAACAAACTTTTCATTCAAATAAATTCGAACATTCACTCCGAATTAATCGGAAGAAACTTTCAATATAAACAATTTCGAACTTTGTGAATAAATCTCCAAAGCTAGTAGAAATTATTCTAAAGTTCTAATTCGAAGAAAGTCCAGACTATTCCGAATCAATCTGAATGAATTCGGAGCTAACTAAACAATTCTTAAATTGAACAGACAGACACATTCGTAAAAACATGTTATTCGGGTGAATGAGTCCGGCACTGATTGCATTTTTCAAGAAATAAAAAATATAACTTTAGAGATTAAAAAAAATAATTTTAATTTGTCCTTCAATCCATAAATTTCGACGGCAATCTTTAATTTTCATAAGAAAAAAAAAAGAATATTTGATATCTTTTCAATTTTCATAAAATCACTTAAAATTGATTACATTTTTTGTTTTTTTGATAAATCACTTAAAATGCATTGAAGGACCCCGCACAAAACCTATGGCAAAAATCTTTCTGTTTTTTTATTTATTTAGGGTTCTATCGACCTTAAGGAGCACATTCTCATCAGGGCATTCGCGCTCGGCTCTGTTTAACAATATTTTTAATGATTAAAACAAAAACTACTTATCCTATTGAAAAATGGCCAAAGGAGAACTTGTAGATCTTTTCAAGACCAATAACTATATTCCTCATCATTCTCTCTGCATCTCGCGTTATTTGGCTCAAAATTTGAACTTTCGATTTTTTAAGGGAATTCAAAAAGTTGTTATGCCGATTCTATAGAGGTTTCAAAAAACATAAAAAGTGTGAATACTACAGATGTCAATAATGAAAACCATAAAGAACTGACACCAGCATTGGAACAGCCTGTACAGGATTCTTCTCCTCATACTTCATACTTAAGGGTACCAAATGATTCTGCAGTGCCCAAGGAGAAATTCACGATGAGAATCGTGAACTTAGCCATTGGTTGTATGCAAATAAATCAATTTTTACGTAAATTAAAAGGATTTTGTTTATTAATTTAAAAAATTTTTCTTTACTTTTACAGATATAGAAACTTGCATGATTTTTTCTTGAACCACCAACAACACCCAGATGGAAATTTACAACTGGCTGGGTACCGCGCTAGTACCGCCGGGCGGAAGTCGGTACTGGCGAGGTACTGGCATAATACCGCCTGGCAAACGGCTGGATACTAGCATTCGTCTGAAATGTCACTCGGCTGGGAGTAGTTTGTCGGTACTGGGGCGGTACTGGAAATTGTATGATACTGGTACCAAAAGTCTGTACTGGCATGGTACTGGCATTCGTCCGAAATGTCACTCAGCTGGGAGTTGTCTGGCGGTACTGAGACGGTACAGTGAAAAAATTTTTAAAAATGTCTTAAAAACAGTTATTAATTAAGAACATATTTTATTCGTATATATATTATGGGTATATTTATAACTAATCGATATTTGTAAATGTTAACGCATTTATAACAAATAAAATTTCGCACTCAACGCTGGGGGGAATCGAATGCACGACCTACTAGACACGAGTTCAGCTACCTAACCATTACACTAAGCTCTCAACATATGGATTCACATTTTTTCCACGGTATACTCTTTCATCAAAAAACACTTTTGCATTATCAATAAATAAAATAAGTATATGGAATTTTTAATATTTTTAATTTAACGTACAATTCATAGGATATTTTACTGACAGAATAACAATTTTTTGTGGAAAAAAAAAATGCGCAATAAAATTATTCGTTTGACTTAACAAAAATTCAATTCTTTTTACCGCAAAATTTTTTTTCGGTAATTCCTGAATTACAAATATTTTTCGTATAAATTTGTTCCCTGCTGAAGTTTGAAAAAAGTCCCAAGTGGAGCTGCCGCTTTTTGCCATTGAAACAAGAAGAATAGCTCTAGGTTCACTTAACCATCAATATCGGCGGTACTCTCGTGACCCAGAGTTGGAGGTTGCGTACACTGATTTTATGGAAATGTATATTAAACTCGCACATATGGAACGGGTGTCAGATGATGAACTTAAAAATCCACGCTCGTGGTAAGTGCCACATCATCTGATCATGCGACTTTCAGGCGACCGAATGAAACCTCGCGTGGTATTTAATGCCTCTCGTCGGACACATGAGAAACGCTGCCTAAACGACTATCTCGCGGCCGGTCCTGCATTACAAAGTGACTTATCACTCGTTCTCTTAAACTGGCGTCGGTATCGTTACGTTTTCACAGCAGACATTGTAAAAATGTTTAGGCAAATTCGAGTTGCACAGCTTGTGCTCTATATCTAGCTATCCGTACTCTGATACAATTAGTTCAGGATGAAGGAGAACGCTTCACTCAAGGAGCGGAATGTTTAAAATCAAACACGTACGTAGACGACATGTTTTCCGAGGCGGATGAGCTGAAACGGAATGAATTCATCGGGATTTTTGAATCAGCCGAGATCGAGTTAGACAAGTGGGCTGCCAAACACACCGATTTATTGCCCTCGAGAAATCAATCGAATGGCGATGATACGGTAAAAGATATCAACTGCGAAACAGCAGTCAAAACTCTCGGCGTTCACTGGAAACCCTCTTTAGATAAGTTTAATTTCAGCGCTTCGAATTTTGAAACCAATGCCGTTAAAATGACTAAAAGATCAATATATTCTGAAATCGCACGACTTTTCGACCCATTAAGATGGCTCGCGCCAATCACGGTTATCGCGAAAGTAATTATGCAAGACTTGTGGATTAAGAAGTGTGAGTGGGACGAGCCTCTACCCAATGACACCTGTGAGAGATGGTAAAATTATTGTCAGTCACTCTCATCTCTTTCTACGTTATCAATAAGTCGCTGGCTCGGCTTATCCCAGCACAACTCATTTGAAATTCACGGATTCTCAGATGCGTCTTCGCGAGCTTACGCCGCCGCGGTCTACATACGAATTGATAACGGCTGCGATCAATTCCGCGTGGCACTATTAAGTGCTAAAACAAAGGTTTCACCTGTCAAAACCGTGAGTATCCCAAACCTCGAGCTCTTGGGTGCGATACTACTTGTAAAACTAGTCCGTCAACTATAAAAGTTGGAATTTCTGAAAAATGCGCCCGTTCGGTTGTGGTCAAATAGTCAAATCGTGCTTATGTGGCTCAAAAAACATCCATGTCATTGGAAGACATTTGTCGCGAATCGCGTGTCATTAATTCAAACCGAGTTGTCTTCAGCGACATGGGCTCACGTCCCAACAAAACAAAATCCGGCTGACTTAGTTACTCGCGGTGCTCTACCTAATGAACTCAAATCTTCAGATTTGTGGTGGCACGGACCTACGGATGAAGAGACACATTCGTGATCAATTCTGGAAATGTTGGTCAAACGAATACGTGCTGCAATTACAAGAGAGAGGAAAGTGGCGAGCATCTTCACTGACAACTTCACTGTCGGTGAACTGGTGCTACTAAAGGACTCCTCGTAATATGACAAAAAAATTTCACGATTACAATTCACAATAATGTGCAGAGAACTGACAATGTGTAGAGATATTGTATAGATAGATATATTCACAATAGATATATTGTACCCGTGTGGAAAAATTTCGTGACAGTCTTAAGTCCCGTGATCGTCTAGTCCAGCATTGTCAACAAGACCGTCTGATCTAGACTATCTATGAAGGGACTGAGCAGAAATCAATCAGACGAGCTATGTGTCATGTATAATATTATAAGTGTCAAAATAGGTTACTTTTGTTCTGGATTCGTGGTTGTGCTAATGAAATAGAAATTTATTATTTTTATTTCTATTGATTTCAAGGTAAGTTTGTTTATAACCAAGTAATATTTTCTACAGGTTAAATTGAATGAAAGATTAGTTTTTTATTTACATAATCATTTTATAATAGATATATGTAAATTGTGATTAAATCGAAACGAAAAAAATATTTGAAATCAATAGGTTACACCAATTTTATGATGTTTAATTAATTTTTCATTGACAGTAAGAAAATCTCAAAAAAAGAGCACTTATCCACCAAAATTACAGTCAAAAAGATTGCATGTCGCAAACAAAACCATAAAATGTAACAGTAAGTTAAATTTTAGTTATTGTTTTTATAAAAATCTCAGCTTTTATTTGATTCTTATATTTTTAAATAAAAATATTAAATAATTATTTACACGTTTTAAATTACAATTCATCATCAAGAAAAGAACCACAGCAACAAAAAGAAAGTTCATCGATGAATACAGGACTTTCTGCTTTGAGAAGGAAAGAACCTCTAAAGGATTACAGTGCAGATTCAAATATTTTCAGTCCAGTTGTGTTAGAAGTAGAAAGAGTTTGATGCAAAGTTAGAGATTTCATACAAAGATAAAAATTATAAATGTTGTATTAAATATCAATAATGTTTTTGAAAAGGATTTAATCGGATTAATAGAAGTAATCAATCTCAATCTGATTCCATTATTTTTTTTACAATAAGGATAATTTCATCTTTCTTTTTTTATAATTATATTTTATTTTATTTTCAGATGTTTTATATACGAAATATAACACTGATCCTTTGAAGATAATGTTAACGGAGAAGCAATTCTTCAAAGGTCTGGGAGAAACTATATCCAACGCGAAGGATTGGTAAGGATTCAGAACATTCCGCTCTAAAAAATCCCAAGAAAAAGAACCGGTCGTCAATGAAGAAGATGAATACGAATAATTTACTTAATACAATTAATTTATTTATATAATATAATATAATATGTTCTTACTTTCGTTAAAAATAATATAATCAATTTAAAAACTTATAATAAAGTTTATTTTATTTTTAAAGTTTAAGTCAACAATAAGTTATTTTATTGTAAAAAAGGCGAGACCCAGAATCTGATTACGCTAAATGGTTCCTTGCAATGTCAAAAGACTCACAAAATAGTTTCAACCCCTTACCACACAAGGATCACCCCCAAATCATCCCCTAAGTACAAAAATAAAATCTTAACAATTCCCCTAACTTCGAAATCTGAAATTTTATCATTCCAAATGGGTCCATTTATTTTCCAAAGAAGCCCAAAAAAGTTTCATCCACCTAACCCGCCAGGATCACCCTCAAAATCAGCCCCTAAGTACAAAAACAAATCATTGTAATTCCCCTAACTCCGAGATCTAAAATTTTATCGTTTCAAATGGGTCCATTTAATGTCCAAAGAAGCCCAAAAAACTTTTTTGGACTTCTTTGGAAAATAAATGGACCCATTTGGAACGATAAATTTTTTGATCTCGAAGTTAATTTAATTAATTTAATTTAATTTAGCTCCAATCTCGACAGTCTAATTTTAAGCTAATTTGGTTAGGTTCTGTTAGCCCTGATGGCCAGACACTGATAAGCTCGTCTGTGTCTAGACCAAGCCATGGAAAAAGCGTTTATATAATTTTAATAATGTTCACATGCAATCTCTAAAAAAAACCCATTAATTAAGAAATTGTACTTTTTACCGAAATTTTCAATTAATGAAATATATGTCTGAGACATAATTAAAAACATAATTGTAGAGAACGTTCCGTATTTCTAGGATGTATATTTAAAAAGAAACCAAAAGATTGTTGTTTATAATCAAATAATTATGGCCGTGTGGTCCAGATCTGCAATCTATATCATAAAAATTTCTAAGTGTTAATCAGCCAGATTTTTTTCAATTTTCGGAAAATTTATAAAAATAAAATAAATTTTTGTTTTTATTTACATCAATTTTAATGTACATATTTCAGTAATAAAGGAAATTTAATATGTACTTTAACAGTATTTAATATGAATTGTATATCAATAAATTCTACGGTTTTAGGTTTTGTAAAAGTGAACATTTAAATCATGAAAAATTTTTTATACGTATTTCATTTATTATTAACGCAAAAGCTTTTTTTAATGAAATTATTTTGAGATAATTTTATATTTGTGTATGGTTAAGTGTACTGTGGAAAAAATATGTTACCATCATCTCAAAGTTTAGGGTAGTGGTTAGGGAGCTGGACTCGCGTTCGGTAGGTCATACGTTCGATTCCCCCCGCGTGCGTGCGAAATTTTATTTCTTATATATATGTTAAAATTTACAAATATCGATTATTTACCATGTTCTAAATTAATAATTATTTTTTATAAAATTCATTTATATTTTTCAGTATCTAGTCAAACTGTCTAGAAACTAGTCGATCGAAACGTTACATTCCAGTCTAGCCACTGTACCGTCAGTCTGTGCCGCGCCAATATAGATTCAAGGCGAACTGTACAGAAACAGTACAACGCCATGACAATTTTCCACACGGGTAAAATCAGCAGTTAAAAAGTACGGAAAGACATCAGCTTTTCCGTGCACAAACAAGAGCTCTGTTAAGCCTAAAGTTTGGCATATTTATGCACTTTTTCCCCTAGGCTACGGAAATTCTCAGGTAATTCATAAAAATTCTAAATTCAAATTTGAACTAAAAGCGATCCGAAATATGTAGGAATTTGCGACATTGTAAAGACTCTTAAAGATATGGACATAGGATGTTGTAGCGATGTCGTAAAGACGTCGCCAAATCTTGTTCCTACTGGGTATCTTGAAACTCCAAGCGTACCAGATATCAACGGAACTATCCTTAGGAACTGTGACCAGGCCCAAGGGTGCTTCTACAACCTTAAAACCTAAAAACCAGGTAAACCGATCTCTTTTTAATCAAAACAATAAGGATCTACTCTGAAGGCGGATTGGAACTAAGATTCTACCTCTTCTTTTCAGATCCAGATCAATTTTTTAATTTGTGTTTAGTTGTAGACGAACAGCGCGACATTAATGCATCTTATTGTTAGTCTATTCTGGCCTAATATGATGAAACTTTTTTTTAGGAAGAAAGAATGATGTGCCACGCCCCTTTCTTCTTAATAAAATTCGCCCTCGAAAAATCGACTGGATCACGAGCAACCCATAAGGACGGCGGAGGGTTAATCACTCAATTTTACAAAAGTAAAAAATGTGAAGCATTAAATAAGTATACTTTTTTCAGTGGATACAATTAAAATTTCCTTCTATATAATTCTATAAATCTTGCAATAAAATAAAATTGACTAAACTGAAGGAGTTTACTTAGTTCCATTATGACCGTGGTATCCCAGTGAGCACAAAATTTGGCGACATCTTTACGACAACTTTACGACATCCTATGTCCATGTCTTTAAGATGTCTTTACGATATCGTAAACACGTCGTACGTTTTTATGTTGACTTTACGACATCGTAAAGACATCTTAAAGATATGGACGTAGAATGTCGCGAAGTTGTGGTAAAGATGTCGTAACGATGTCGCCAAATTTTGTGCCCACTGGGATCCTCTCTTTTCAATTCCCTAATGAAATTAATTCAAATTAACACAAATTAATTAATGCAAATAAAGTAGGGGAGAGCAGGGCATAGAAGACCGCCAGGGCACAGGGGTTTGCTTCAATAAAATTGTATTTTACACTGAAAAAAAAAAATTTAGTCATCGCAACAAAAACGTTTTGTTGTACACTTTTTGTTGTCTCAGCAAAATTTTAGTTGTTAACACAAAATTATTATGTTGGGCCAACAAAATATTTTGTTGTGTTTTCTTTTGTTGTTCTAAACAGTTTTGTTGATCCAACAAAAATGTTTAGTTGGACCAATTAGATACACGACCACGTATGTGTGTCAGAAACGCGAGCTCATTCATTCTAATATGGCGGATGAGGCTGTGTTACGTTGTGTTCTTTTAATTTCTCAGTGTTTCAGTGTAATTCAGTGTTTCCTCTAACTCCTCTTGAAAGAAATGGCAGATCAAAAAGTTCGACAACTTTTACAGGACTGGGGTTTAAGCTGCTTGAGTGAGACCTTCAAAAGTTAGTACATTTTAAGCAAGTAAAAGTTTTAACCTAAATTCGTCGTTATACACTCACTGAAAAAACGGTTCGGTGGGGACAGCAAAACGTTGATTTGGGTTGAGAAAATAAAAATGTCTTAAATTAAATTTTGAAATATATTAGAGCTTCATTTTTTGTTTTTTTAGAACAAGGAACAGATAAAGAAGCATTTGATGCTCTTAAGCCTGGAGGTCCCTTTCTTCTAAAAGAGCAAGTGCTGTTTGAAGATACTTACAATTCTTTATCGGAGGTATGCGTACATTTTTATTTATTTTATTTTTTGTATGTTGCGTGTAAATTTATTTTATTTTATCGGAATAAAGAAAAAAAATTCATTTTGAACCAAGATTAGACTCTATGTATAAAAAATTCAAAGCATGTAAAGGGGATATCGATTTCAATTTCTTCATTTTACTGAACAAATATTAAAATTAGTAATTATTAGTAATTAGTAATTATTACTGCCAAGAAGCCAAAAAGTTTCCAGTTTTGATATTTGTTAAGTAAAATGAAATAATTGAATTTTGACGTTAGAGCTCCACTCTAACAGTCTTTAGGTTTTTAACAGATCGAAATTTGAACCGAAACTATAAATAATTTTTTTTAAGGGCATGTGATACTTTACCATAAGAGCAATTTAGTTTATCCAATTATACATTCATAATAATAAATATTTTTAGCTGATAAGAGTCAACAAACCGTTCCCTCATGTAGACAAATGTTTATTGACTTTTATTAGCTAAAAATATTTATTATTATGAATGAATAATGGGGTAGACTAAATTGTTCTTATGGTAAAGTATTACATGCCCTTAATTCAACGCGGATAATTTAATTATAAATTTACGTGTTTCATAGGTAGAAGAGAATGACGATAGCCAGAACAGTAATCAAAATTTTTCCACAAAGGAAATTGAGAGATCAGATCATTCTTTAATTGAACAGAGCCCAGAGAACTCACAAGAAACTAGTGAGGACGTCGTTGATACCAATCAATCTAATGATTTGCAAACAGCTCCTAAACCATTTTTATCAAATAAGGAGTTTTATGACAGTCTTCACTCTTTGGTAGGCTATTTTCTATAAATACTTCAATTTAAATGAAATAATCAATTTTGAAAAAAATAATTGATTGACCTTCTTTGTAGGATTTGTACCAAATATTATATAATTCATTTGACGGTCGACTCATTCTCATTGCTTACGAAAAAGAGGGCGTACTAAATGATGATCAGCAACAAAAACTAGTTGACATCATTCTTTCACATTTGCTCTTATTTTCTGACCCATTTGGACAACCGTAAGATATTTCGTATATATTTTACATTCTACACCCAGAAAAAAAGTTGGTTTGACTCAAATAAACGTATATTTGATATAGAGCCAACTAAAAAATATCTTTGAATTAAATAAAATGTATTTGATTCAAAGATATTTTTTAGTGGGCTCTATACCAAATATACGTTTATTTGATTCAAAACAACTTTTTTCCTCAGTGCACGAAGAAACTTTTCACAGGAATTTTTATTAAACTATTTTTCAATTTAGGGACAAGCGTACGATTTGAAACCTTTTAGTACCTATATAGGTTATATAAGTAAAGTTTCCACAATCTGTGTCAAAGTTTCATATATATTTGTTCCTAAACTGAAAAACAGTTTAGTAAAAATACTTGTTATGAGTTTCTCCGTATGTATTTTGATTCGGTCATGTCATAGCAAAAAAAATAATATTATTAATTGATTTATTGTAGGATATATACAATATATCAACTATTTGCACAATAATATATCTCCGTGGAGTGACATAGAAAATAACTGGGATAATTGTTTCCCACTAAGGGAAGAAACGAGAAAAAAGGCACATGGGGAACAATTAATTCTTTTCTGAAGATGTGGCCAATAGTAACCCAACCTAATGGCTACACTTTGGGTAGTTTAAAACTTTAGTTTGAACCGTTTCTCACCTGATTTAAATTACTTCGTTTATTTCAACTTGTATACTTTATTAAATATTATTTTGCAAATTGAACGAGATTTTGAGAAAATATTTGGTTGCAAACTCACATTTTACGAAGCATGGCCGGATTTTGCGAGGAAGTTAGAAATATTGATGCACTCGGAAATTAAAGACCCAACTTGTAAACGCACCTTGGATTGTTTAAAGCATTCGCAAGTAGAAACTGGTAATTATTCCGTGAAAATTGTAGTTTATTTTTTCTAATTTAAAAAACTTGGCGCTAGCTCCGCATGAAACCCCAAATCTAGCCTGGGCCTGGCTACATGTACATGTAGTATCATCTTGTGGCTGTTTAATCATGGAGCACTGGCTCAGTCCAGGCCAGATTTAGCGTTTTATTCAGAGCTAAAGTATGTGTACTATTTTGCAACTGCTAAAGAGCTTACTTTAATGACTCTGATACCTGGATTGTGCCCACCTGAAAATAGAATTAAATTACCCTGCAGAAAAGGATTTTGGAAGCCGTCAATTGCAGAATCACTAGACGGATTCATCTTGCATGTGAAAGTAAGGTTTTTAATTAAAAGTTATGGTTGTAAGTTTTCAATACTTTGCATTATTTTCCCATTGTATGAATTGCTTTACAAATGTTGCTCTTGAAGCAGGTGGAGAATTTTTGGGTACTAAAAATATTACTGTTTTAATTTCAGACATCAAGAGACTTTGAAAATGAAAGAAATGAGCGTTGGAATAAAATGGCTTCTCGGAATCTGTCACTACAACCATATGTCATTATAGTTGGAGCAAAACTTATATCAATCCAAGATTCTTACGTTAGCGTGAACAAATTTTTGTACAAAGTTGAATCGCCTTTGAAAGCTGTTGATATATGCTATAAACTATACCAAGTGCTACACGCAGAGTATCCTCCAGAGAGCGAGCAGATTTGGTTGCTATTACAACGAGGTTTGTATAAATATAGAAGTGAATTTGATAAAAATATTAAGAGTGTGATAAAACTCGAAAAAAAATTAGAAAATATGGTTTGAATTTTGAAGGAAGAGCGATAGTCAAAGACAATTTTGAAAGGAAAGAGTATTGTAGGTTTTTTTCTAATTTCGACGTTTCGAAATTAGAACGTTTTTTGTTCTTAATCTGCGTGATATTAAGATTAAGGAAGTGCAAATGCTTTAATTTTCATAAAAAATTTTATTTTCATTTTTTAAGAGATTTTTAATATAAAAAGACTGCTTTAAGCTGTGATTTAAGATTTAAGAACTGATCTAAGAAGTGATTTACGATTTAAGAGTTGACTTAAGAACTGATTTAAGTTAAGTTGATTTAAAACGTGTTTTAAAAGTAAGTGGTTCTGAATCTGCGTGATACTATAAGATTATCGAAAAGCAAATTTAAGTTATTTAATGTACAGAGTTTATAACATCAACGTTTCTTGTTTGTAATTACAAATTCGATAAAGACAATTTTCTTCTACTATATTGTAATTTTTCTTCTGAATGCTTCACTTTTTATCAAAAATTTAATTTTCGTTTTTTAAGAGATTTTTAATATAAGAAAACTGATTTAAGAAGTCTTGGGATCGCGATGTATCAATGCTACAAATGTGCTGGCTCATCTTTCTCTGATGTCAATGCTTTAATTAATCATTTTAAATTAAAGCACAAATACGATAGTCAAAATCGTTATATATGTAGACAAGAAAAGTGTACTAGAGTATTTAACAGCATTCATGTTTTCAAAATCCATTTAACAAAAAAACATCCAATATCAGGGAATTCTCTAAACCATAACTCGCCAGGCCTTCAACTGCTTGAACCAATTTCGATAAAGCCTGCGGTTAGTATGCATTTAGAAACATTTGATAGTGAAAGCCACGACAAAATGGAAATAGAAGCATTATTTGTAATATCGGAAAACCCCTTTTTAGAATTAGAATCTGATTATAAAAGAATACAAGCTCTTGAAGATAGTTCTTGCTACATAAAACCAAATTCATATGACATTGGTGATGTTTTACAAGGCAAATATATTAATGGTGTTTATACATTAATTCCAAGTAAAGCAAAAGGTCAGCATATATCAATAGCAAAAGTCTTAAAAAAATTTTTTGAAATGCCTTCGGTTTTAGAAAGTATTCTATCTTATATGAGCTCCCTATCCTCAAATAATAAAATAATATCGAATATAATTCAGGGTACTCTTTTTGAAAAAATTTGTTTACGATTTCTCGGTAAATTTTTATTACCAGTGCTTTTTTACTTTGATGAATACGATCCGAATAACGGAATAGGTCCTCATGCTGGTGTTCACAAATTGGGTGCCACCTGAACTTAGGGGAAAACTTGAAAATATATTTTTAACTCTTCTTGTTCTCAATACTGATCGAGAAGAGCACGGTAATGAGGTAACATTCAAACCATTAATCGACGAATTGAAAGAATTAAAAAAAAAACAACAATTTTTAAGACAAAAGACGGAACTGATATTTATATTTGATTGCTGTTAATTATTGCAGATAATTTAGGTTTACATCAAATTGGAGGATTAGTCAAAAGTTTCTCTGCTAATCACCCTTGCAGAGTGTGCAAAGTGGCCAAAAGCATTTTACAAAAACAAACTACGGAAGATGAAACTTTATTAACGGTGTTGGAGCATTTTCAAACCACTAAAAATTAATGTAGACTTTACTCAAATCCGCCATTGTGTCCACATCTTACCAATACGCGGTGTTTGAGGTCGCAAAAATGATGTGTTTGAAGTGTCGTTTTTTTTATCGACAATCTTTTGGTTGTACGACAAGGGCTATCTGTTTATTTTCTGCAACAGCTGACAGGTCCAGTAACTATATTCAAGTAACTAGCACATGTGTAGTACGCGATTTCTCAAACTTCTTTTTTTACACGATTTTCGTAAGTGCTCGAGCTTTGAAGTGCATAGCGAGATTCGGAAAATTTTTCTGAGTGAGTGAAGCACCCTTGGAGTGAAGTTTTGTGCCTTTTTTGCTCCGACAAGGACTTGGCAAAATGTAAGTACTGTTTATCCGCACCCCTCAACCCGCGTCTCCTCACTTGTAAAAATGCACTTTTTAGTCAAACAATTTTCTTTTTGCAGAAAATAAGCAGATAGCCCCTGTCGTACAACCAAAAGATTGTCGATAAAAAAACGACATTTCAAACACATCATTTTTGCGACCTCAAACACCGCGTATTGGTAAGATGTGGATAATGGCGGATTTTAAGGCATTCCACAGATTTTGCTATTTTTCTGTGTTTGTTTACATGTTTTCGTGAAATGCTACAACAGGCTTAAGAACAATACAAGATTATGAGACTGATGTTAAAAAAAATGATGTATCAAGCACTGGTATATCTGAAGAATGTGTCTTTAACGTATTAAAATCTTATCACATAGTTGAAAATCTTGCGTTTGATATAATGCATGACATCGGAGAGGGAGTGATTCCAAGCGATAAGTCAGCTATTATTACAGGTCTCATAGACAACTCGAAATTATTTACATTAGAAGAATTAAATAATAGACTGGGAGGATTTGATTTCGGTTTAGTAGATAGTGGGGATCGACCGTCGTTTCTCGATAAAGAAAAATTAAAAAATGGAAAACTGGGATTTTTTGCTTCGGAAAATTTCAAATTTTTAAAATATTTTGGTTTGCTTATGGGAGATAAAGTGCCTGAGACAATAAATATTGGATTTATATAGTTACAAGTCTTGTAACTAAGCATCATCGATCATATATACAATTATTTCAGAAAAACTTAAAACCCAAGCACCACTTCATGGTACACTATCCACGAATTCTCAAATCAATCGGTCCTCTTATAAATGTCTGGTGCATGCGATACGAAGCGAAGCATAAGGAAGGGAAAATAACGGCTCATGTAACTACTTCTTGGATAAATTTGCCTGCGACTTTAGCAAAAAGACATCAGCTACGTCTTGCTGATAGATTTATTAACGAAAGGGGATTTATTGAAGAAATCACATTTGGTCGAGATATAACTGAAAAAATAAAAAATTTGCCGAACTTTGCTGAATTTGAACCACTTTTGCCGAAATCGTATAACACTTTGTCCTGGATTAATAATTGAAGGGTATCAAGTACCAGGAAAAAATTGTCGTAAATAGCTCTGATGTAACTGATATCAACGGCCCTACTTTTTGTAAAATCGAGATTGTTTTAATTGACGAAAATCAAAATCCATCTTTCATTGTAAGAACTTTAGACATTAATTCGTTTCGTTTACACGTCAATGCATACAAAGTGAAAATTACAAAAACATTGTTGTATTTAAATTATAAAAATCTTCTTTCTGTTAAAACAACATGTATTCTTTCTGACACAGAAAGAGAGTCGTTAGTCATTTGGGACTATTAATTAAATAAATATTAATATTTATTCTATATATTTCATTCCGTTATACTTTTGTATTTTCAAAACCCAAATTAGTAGATATATAAGAAAGAAAAGATTTGTATGAGAAAATCATTTATTAATTCATTTAATTTTAAATTAAATGAATCAGTAAATTACTTTCTCATATAAATTAGTTTTTCCTTTTATCGATACAGCTAAATATTTTTTGTATTTTCAAAACCCAAATTAGATAAAAGTACCTTGTTATCTAAAAGAATATTTAGCTGTACCGACAAAAGTATTTTGTTTGGACAGCAAAACCATTTTCTCAGGCTAACCAACAAATTTTGTTGAGTCAACAAAACAGTTTTGTTAGGCCAATAAAACAATTTTGTTAGACTAACAAAAAGACCCAACAAAACAGTTTTGTTGCACAAATAACAACAAAATTATTTTGTTGAGCCAACAAAATTTTTGTTGGTCAAGTCAAATTGTTTTTTCAGTGTGTGGTGCGATCTCTTCGTAATGGCCGTAATTATATTCTTTAGTGACTATTTCAGTTTGTGCCAAGTCGAGACGCATTTCGAGAAAAAAAAAATATAAGAAACGAAAATTCAAGGAAAGCTTATAAGAAACTTTCATACATATAGCCTTCTCATTTGTATATAAGCGCTTTAATTGTTGAAATGTTTATTAAGTATATGTTAGTATTCACTTAGCTTACTTTTTGTCGAAGTTTCGTTACCGAAATGTTCGATGTATTAAATATAGGTTAGCATTGTTTATGAATTGACTGCGAGAACACAGAGGACCAGGTAGTGGTGAGGCACACAGGACGTATGCAAATTGCGACTATGAATTTTATATCCTCACTGTTGATAAAATATTTTTATTTATTGAAAAATTTTTATTTTAGATAGTGCACATACATCATGATGCATGTTCAGCAGTAGACGAGGAAGACGAATATATTATTTGTTTGAATTGTTCTTAAAAATTGTATAAAAATTCTTTAATTTCTTTATTTCTTTTGTTAATAATAAAATACGTTTATCAGCAAAAATTTATATTTTATATATGAATTACATACGCGGGGCACAGAGGTCCAAAATTTTTTTTCTAAATTTGTCATTATATAATCGAAATAAAAAGAATAATGTATTCTAGCAAAGCGTTTATCGAAAGTAGATATAGTTTTTGCAATATATACACCAAATTTCCATTAAAAGTACGTATTATTTATAATTATATCGCCGAAAGAACGTTAAGCGATCCTCTGTGCCCTGCTCTCCCCTATATTCGTAGTTTTTCTATTAACAGTTTCAAAATAATAAAATATGAATGATAATATTGTTGCATAATGTAACCCAAAAAATTTGTTTGCTAACTTTACGGATCTGCAACGCCGGTTTCAGAGCAAGCGTGATACTTAGTATGCAAACATTAAAAAATACAGAAAATAAAAAAAAATACAGAAAAAAGTAACAAAATTACTCGAATAAAAATTGTAATTATACAAATTTTTTAATTTTCTATAATTTTTCCCATTTTAATCTTATGGGAATTAAGGACCATATTTAATTGGTAAATATTAACAAATTTGCCTAAAATTTGAGGTACTTTCTTTTCTTAGACATACTAAGAAACTCAGCCTTACTGATCATTCTTACAAAGTAATTTGCAAATAATTTCCTTCCTTGAATTTTAAAATTTCAAGATGCACACTCTAAATAAAAAAATATTAGTCACAGTGTAATTTGCAATAATTGATAGAAAAGATGTATTAAACAATGATTTATTGTTAAGTATAAGTATTTTTATCCTCATCAGAAATAATAATACTTCCTGCTTATCGCAAATGTTTTATAATTTATGTGTATGAAAACATTTGTTTTGCTTGAATATAATATGTTGAGACAGATATTAAACAAGTGTGTCGCTTGTTACACATGGTGAATGGAAGTCTCAATTAAGGTCAAGTTTTAACACAATGCGTCTACAATGTACTTTAAAAAAATATATCTCTCAACAACGGGGATGTAGCTCAGTGGTAGAGCGTTCGCTTTGCATGTGAAAGGCCCCGGGTTCGATCCCCGGCATCTCCAATTTTTTTATATTTTTTTTTCAAGAAAGAAAATGTTTTGCCGTGAAAGAAAAATACTCTCAAAAATTAAACACACGCTATTAGAAAAACCTGTATGAAATTTAAGGGGTACACCATAATAATAATTTTCAAAAAATCAACTTTTTTATTGCATTTTTCAATTACCATTTATATATATATATAATAATAATTAAAATGAATAAAAAAAATTTTTTTTGTGTACTTCGAGAATGTAATTTATGAAGTATAGAACTTATATGTCAATGTTTAATATATAAACCTATGTATCAAAAAAATGATGAAAATCGCCTTCTTATGATAAAAACAAGAAAAAACTGGAAGAAGTAACAAGGGAACATAAAAAACCAAATAATGAATGGGGTAAACAATATCCGGTTTTGAACCGTCTACTTTACGACAGAAGTTTTACATTTTAGATTTTACACCACAAATGTACATTGGCTACGTCGTACTTATCTAGAACATTTTAAACTATAATTCTATTGTTATTATATGTATTTATTTATTGATTATAACTAATAAATGAAAATTAATGACAATTTCTGTATATTTCATTATTTTATACCCAATAAATAAACAAATATACATTTTCAGATTCTTATGAGAAAGCGATTAGAATTTTGGAATTGCTACTCGATCTGTCAGAGGTTGATAGTGATGACGCAGTTAACACTGAAAATTTAAAAAATACGAGGCAACAACGTGCAAAAATAATTAAGAAGACTGACTGCACAAAAAAGACTTTCAAAATTCTATCATATAACCCTTCAGTGCCATTTCAGCCAACTAATAGATGCACTATTTTAGAGGAAGACATTTTTTCAAAGAGTAAATAAAATTTTAATTTTTCTAATGCAATTTTTAATTTTTATTTTCAATAATACATTCCCAGTGGGCACAAAATTTAGCGACATCTTTACGACATCGTTACGACATTTATACGACATCGTAAAAATGTCGTAATGATGTCGTGAAGACGTCGCCAAATTTTGTGCCCATTGGGTTCTCTCCGATGATAATGTAAAAAAAAGAATAAAAAATAAATATTAAAATAATAACGAAAATTTTGGACATAATAACGAGCCTGAGGAAACCATAAATTTATCTGAAAAGCCTGCTGAGACGAATGAGTTAATAATAAACACAGATTTGGAAGAAAGTTGTAATTCTCAAGAGAGAAATAAAAATTTTGAGGCAGAAGAAGGTATACAGAAAAGTAGATTATGCAAAAAGACGTTTTTTGCAACACATACATGAAAATGGTCACATTCCGTGTCCATAAAGCGTACGGAAAATTCCAGATTCCTCTACTGTGTGGAATCTTCCGGAATGTGGAATTTTCCGCATGCTTTATGGACACGGAATGTGGCCATATTTTCATGCATTTTTTGCAAAAAACATTGTGTGTGACATGTGCGGGAAGTTGAACATTCACTCGTATGAAGTTTATAACACTTGACTACGACTTGCACGCACTCGCCTTCGGCTCGTGATACAAACTTCACACTAGTGAAATGTTTAACTTGCCGCACTTGTAACACAATATACTATTTTATTGATTGTTTACTCGAAGGCTAATGTATCAGTTAAAGGGAGTAAGGGTGTGTCCAATGCGGTAAACATAACGAGTCCTAAGTCCTACGTTGTTCACCTTGTTAATCGCTGATTTAGAAGAATTTTTGCTAACTAAAGGTTGCAGAGGTGTATCGTTAGATCATTTAACTGAAATTTTGCTTCTCGCATACGCGGATGACCTTGTGGAAATGAGAAGGACTCTTGAAGGATTATATGAATACTGTAAGATAAATAATTTGGAAGTCAATTTGGATAAGACAAAGATTGTAATTTTCAGAAAGGATGGCCATGGTCATAATAAAAAACACCCACCTTTTATGTACGGGGGATGCAAAGTGGAAATTGTTAAGAGTTATACTTATCTAGGCACACCTTTTGGGCAATCTGCGATTTTTGTAAGCGCCATGAATGCGGCTGTCAGTAGATCTAATTTGGCTTCAAACTCTACGATTTCTCTGATTCACAAATTAAAACTTGACTCTTGGAGTCCCATTGATTAAGGAATCTAGATCATTACGAAACAGTCGATTTTAATAAACAAAAATATAGTTCGACACACCAGGTTAAGAATATTTTTTTGGAAATAGGGGCGGGGAGCGAATGGGAATCTCTTTCTCTCTCTTCCTTGCAAGACAATAAAATGTCTTGGAAAAGAGAGTATGATGAAAGGCTTTATCAGAAGGATCTACAGAGGGCCCAGTCGTCCTCGGCTCTTATACTAGCTAGCGATATTAGAAAAGTAAATATATTTATAATTAAGATTATTGAAGGCGTATAATATGAAAATAGTTTAAAATGTATGAAACCATAATTATTACTATATTAAACTGCAACTTCTTTGTATGAATCAGTGATTCTCATACAAATAAAGACTATAATTTGATAAACATATTTATACAAAATAGAATTACTCTACGGCATTTCAAATTTGAAAATATTCGAAATAAATGAAAACAGTTCTGTTATTTTTTCAAAATTCTACACGGAGAGAAAAATCAACGTTTGAAACGACGATTCTTCGTCGTCTCAGACGACGAATATCATCGTTTCATCCTACGAATAGCTTCATCGTTTGAAGCCACGACTTTCGTCGTTTGAAACTACGAAACTCTTGCATGAATGTTGCTGAATGTAACACGCGCTGCGCAAATATTTCGATATGGGCGGGGTTTATTTTTGGTTGCAGCTTGATCTGCGTTTCAAGCCACGATTCACGTTGTTTCAAACGACGAAGCGATTCGTAGGATGAAACCACGATTTTGTCGTTTCAAGCTACGATCCACGTCATTTTCAACGAAGATCAAGACTCGTAGTTTCAAACGACGAATAAGCGTAGTTTCAAACGCTGATTTTTCTCTCCGTGTATGACTTTCATATTTTCAGAATAAAATTTGAATTTATAATGTTAAATTTGAAGAGTATTAAACGTCCAGGAAAATAGTATTAGTGTATTGAAAAAATCGAAGTAAAGCTATAATAATATGGACCAATATCGAAAGAGATGGAAAAGGTGTGACTGAAGATGCGACTGTCTTGAAACCATTGCATTGTTCATTACAACGAGAAAATTGTTTCACGTAAATATAAAAAAAAAAACATAAATTGTTGCTAAATAATAATTAAGATTTAAATCATTTTGCGCGAATACGGTAACAGTTTTCTTATTATTGTGGCTTTATATCAGTTTGTAACGTTTTAAAAATCAAACTAATCAAAGCTATCTATCTACATAACTATTGGAGATGAATTTTAAAAAAGAAATCTAAAGACACTTTACAACAGAGATTTGTTATTATTTTTGTTTATAACAAAAGAAAAACCACTAAACTAAGCAATTATCACGGAGTAGAACGGTTAAAACGAACATGACCTCTACATCTATTATATTAACGAAAACGAAATTTTAAATAAAAAAGTACTATAAAATAACAAACATTCAATCTACTGAACTTACCTTTAATCTACAAGTTGATGCTCGATTACCATAGGATGATAACGGTAAACTGTGGATAAAGTCAAAGATATCATCTTTGATAAAGTATAAACCAAGTATAAATGGATTGGTCAAAATCGTCGTGATGCTGTTGGAGAATTAACTGCCTTTAATCTCCAATAGAAGGGACTAATCAAAAATCAAGTTCTCCACCAAATGCAAACGGACCAGTAAACGTTCTTTCACACCTTTTGTATTTCGGTCGTCGACCGAACCAAAATTAAGAAAATCCATAAGAGTAAAAGAGATGGAGAATTAAAAATTGGACTAAAATATCTCAATATCTCTAGCTCTTATGGATTTTCTTAACTTCGGTTCGGTCGACGATCGAAATATAAAAGGTGTGAAAGCACCATAAGCTACGAAAATATGTGGAGAACATAAACATCGATTCTCGAACATCGAAAAAAAACATCGATACATCGAAAACACCGAAACTAAAACATCGACACCGAAACTAAAACATCGACATCGAAAGCAAAACATCGATGTTTCGGTGTTTTCGATGTCGATGTTCCATCACTATATAGATCTCCAACAAAATAGAGAAGGTGAAAACCATCGGTCTCACCCCTACAACCCACCCCCTATGAAAAATACACTAAAAAAATCAGAAAATCGACATGAAAACCAAAAAGGAGGCGTGTTAACCCAGAATTTGAAACGCCAAAAATTATCGTTACTAATATGCCTCTTTTTAGTGGGGGTCAAAAATCTCGTTGTCGCTCCTAAAATCCACCCCTATGTACCTTTTAGCGAATTTTTAAACGTGGAAAATTCTCTTTATTGTTATCCAATATAATAGAGAAGGTGAAAACCATCAGCCTCCCCCCTAAAACCCATCCCCAAAATATAAAAAAAGTGTTTCTATGAAACAATTTTTGAATTTTTAAAATAATTTTTGTTATAAACAATAAAACATATTTAGTGAATACAATTGTTTATTTAAATTAACTGTTTCAAATATATTTTACGTTTACTAGATAAGAAAAAGAACATATTTAGGTATTTGAAACGATGAAAGAAAAATTCAGATTGTTTACTAAAATCTTTATTTACATTTTAATAGTTGCAGAAGGAAAATGCAAAAAGAAAAGAAAATCTGCAGGAAGAGTTCCAAGAATAGAGTCGGAGACAGAAGACGAGGGGGCGTCCGCCGAAATAATCTCGGAGAAGAAGGAGGTTTCTATCGAGAATGATGAGGCGAATCTATGCATTACAATTATAATTCATTAAAATTAAATTTATATATATTAATTACATTTATTTTGCAGCTCTAGCTGATTTAGAAAGCGAGTGTATCGATTCGAAGAGGAAGACCAAGACGGAGGTAAAGGTCACTGCCCGCAGTTATGATCAGCTGATTATCCTGAAGGATAGGAAATACGAACAAGCGGAAGACCTCAGGAAGGAACTTGATGATTTGTTTACAAGTCTATGTTTTCAAATCTTTTTGAAAATGCTTTGAAATCTTTTTTAAATTATTTTTATATCCCTGGAAATTTCTAAAAATTTCTCTGGAGAATACTTGGAATTTTAAAACTTTTATGTACGAGACGAATCGATCGACCTGTACGATTAATGCATTTTATTGAATATTAAGGAAGTTATGCTTATATTTGTAAGTTTGAAAAATTTCGTTTTGAATCATATTTTAAAATAACCAAAATTTAAAGTTAATTTAAGAAAGTAAAACGTGTTTTGTATAGTATAAAATTAAGTAATCTATTGTAAATAAATTTTATTGAAAAATATGAATGATAAGGTCGAAAGATTGCTTGTTTGAAAAAAAATTATATATATTCATTTGTAACTTGATCATAATAGGAAGCAAAGTGCTCAAAACATGAGCGCAGAAAATGTAACAATAACAATCTTGGAACACCCAAGATCGAATTCAAAGCTAGTTTTACTACTTCCAATTGTTATTTGGTATAATTTCCACATTTCGGAACTTTCATTCGGTAAAATATTTATTTCCCCTAATTTTCAAGTAATCAAATGCTTATTTTTATGAATATTTAATTGGCATAATATTGATTTTCTCAAATAACCAGATACATAATCTGATTTTCATTTGCACCAATTTTTATTTGTCATATTTTTCATTTATCCGAATTATTATTCGACATTCCAAAAAGAGAAGCAGTGAGAGAAGGCGCAATTCGTTAAGATAAGAATTAGATTACTTGAAAATTAGGAAACGTTGATATTATACCGAATTGAAGGAGAAATAGAGATTGTCAAATGAAAATTCGGATACATAGAAATTAGGGTAAATAGGTGTTCAATAACTTGATTTTCGACCATATGAAACTTAGATCAAATGGAATTTGGGGAATATTCACGTGCCTCAAGAATATTCATGATGCTAAGAAAATCGAAATTAATAACTTTCTCCTTGAGTCCTAAGAGACAGGAAGTTAAAGTGAACTACACAGAACGGACTTCCCTTCTCAAAGTCATCGGTAGATAATTTGTTTGTGTTACTGTGCATGCGCAGAGGAACTTTGAAAAGTAAGTTGACAGCTTCCCGATAAAGGTACTCCGGGGAAAGACAAGCCGTGCATGGAAACCAGGATACAGGAAGAGAGGGAAGGAGGGAAAGAGAACTCAAGACAATTTTTTAGTCCAATCCCTCTCTAAACATCGGAAGCGAGGCAAATCTGAATCGCCATTTGTTTTCGAGACTCGACAGGGAATCGAAGGTATAGGGTGTAGACCATTTCCTGCCATCGGTAATAGAGTTGAAGTGATTGGACGTGTACTATAATGGAAGTCATATTCGATACCGGAACCCTTCTCACTCAGAGGAATTACCTGTTCTATTCAAATTTCGAGATGACAAAGATGCCCTAATTTAGGAGAAGCGGCTTTAATATTACGAAAATCCTTAATTACGCCTTTGTTAGGAAACTGTCAACGACTGCAAGTGGCACTTGTTTTGCTGCAACAATTTCATCCTCCGAGGCTATGCGGCTCTAGTGACTTTAAGGGTCTTCCTTTGCTAAATTTTCAAGAGGAGTTATGTGTTGTAAACACAAGTTATTCAACCAAATATTTCACCATTTTCTAACTATGTTTTCAAAAGTACTTCACAATAACCATTTCCAAGGCTTCCTCAAATCTATTATGTAATGACATAGTTATAAACTTTCGTCTCTAATATATATATACAAACTCTTGAAATCTCGTGTACACTCGCTCATATAATTTCATAAAATCATTTACAATTGCTTAAAAGTTCACGAAATTCCTTAAAATTCCTCAAATTCTTTTCATTGGGTTTTCTCAACGAAAATGGTTATTTTTATGTAAAAATCATCCAATTTTTATAAGGACTAACTAATCTCAATTTTTTAAAGTTATGATTTTGTTTTCTCAATGGAAATGTATATTTTAACGTATAAATCATCAAATTTTGACGAAGACTAACTCATCTCAACTATTTTAGATTATGTTTGAGTTTTTTCAACGGAAATAAATATTTCCCTACAAAAAACATCAAATATTTTTGAAATTAATCTTATTTCGTATTTTTCAGGGTAGAAAAATATGATAATTTTTACGTAAAAATATCCATTTCCGTTGAGAAAACCCAAACATAACTAAACCCAAAATAATTAAGATTAGTTAGTCCTCATAAAAATTGGATGATTTTTAAGCAAAAATATCCATTTCTGTTGAGAAAACCCAAACGGAACCGGAAATTAGATGAACTTCATAAATATTTCATGTAAGTGAAATTTATCTATTATCTACCGATGACTTTGAGAAGGGAAGTCCGTTCTGTGTAGTTAATATCCATTTCCGTTGAGAAAACCCAAATATAACCTGAACAATATAAACAAATATTTCGATACCCTACCGAAATTTTTCTCATATGAACGTTAATTTCAGAGTGTACGACTTTGAAACTGTGACGGAGACTAATTAGTGTCAAGCGGTGGTAAAACATCGTCCAAAGCCAATAAATGGAAGCATTTTCCATTTTATAATGATGAATAGATGACGCAAAGAATATATTCCTTATGCGATGACAAAATTAAACAAAGAAAAGAGAATATTTATTTATATTATTATTTTTCGACGAAAATGAAAATTTTAAAATAAAAATCATCAAGTATTGGTAAAAACTTATTAGATATGGTATTTTGAGGTTATGTTGTCCTTTTTCAACTGAAATGGATATTTTAAGCCTGTTGCAGCATTTCACGACAACATGTAAACAAACACAGAAAAATAGCAAAATCTGTGGAATGCCTTAAAATCCGCCATTGTGTCCACATCTTGCCAATGCGCGGTGTTTGAGGTCGCAAAAATGATGTGTTTGAAGTGTCG
>UCOH01006000.1:0-17163 GCA_900474275.1 Synergus japonicus
ATATATATATATATATATATATATACACATTAATTAACGCTGGATTTTATTCAGCTATTTTGCACTAAGGTTGGTTGTATATTCAGACACACACTGATTTATTTTTTTTTACAATCATCTGAACCGAGTTTTTAATGTTCTAGTTGTGTTCAGCGTTGAATTGTTTTACGAAAGTATTGTTTAGTGAGAACTTCTATTACAATTTTGAAAATGAATTCAGAAGATTGCAAGATATTGATAAAACTTATGGATGATGCGTGCAAAATTTTGGAAATAAATGCTACATCTGATGAAATTAACTCTTGGATCTGAGGCGGTACTCAAAATATTAAAATACTGAATAAACTCCAGAGAAGAGAAAAGAATTATCTTTCATTGGGAGAAAAAAATCGAATTCAATCCCTACTTGGAATGTAGAAAGCAAGATATAGGAAATTTAAGAAATTGCGAAAAAGAGGAACAGGTATTAGTGAAAATTCTGATAAAAAAAGGATCATTTCGGAAGATTTAGAGACTGCATTTAAAGGTAGGAAAAGAACAGGGGTAATAATAAATTTAAAACATAAAGATTTAAATAGTTTTTTGGATGACTATAAGAAAATGATTACTACACGAATAATAAATTGTTTGAAAACTATGGTAGGTTTAAAAGTCAATGTTATTTTAGCTGCAAATTTTAGTGCGCTAGAAGAGGGTGTGGAAATAGAAGAAATAAAATTTTTTAATACCAAAAATGAAACTATCCTTGAATTGACAGGTATTTGTGAATGGTTTGAAACTAAAGTAAATTAAAGTTGAAGAATTTCAATAAAAAAAGTCAAATTGGATATTAAAGGAGATTATCAATTTAAATGTAAACTTTAATAAATATGCACCGATTTCAGTTGGTTTGTCAACTTACATGCGAGTGCCAAAATTTATAAGAGATAAAAAAGAGCAGTTGTAAATGTTGAAAATAATGATATTTTTTGTTTCCTCTGGTCGATAATTGCAGCTCTTTATCCTTCTGAAAACCGTCCACAGCGAAAAAGTTCTTACCCAGGTTTTAATAATACAAATTTGAAATATGATGGAATAAAATTTCCTATTGCTTTAAATAATATTACAAAATTTGAGAAGTTAAATAATTTGAGTATAAATGTTTATGGGATAGAATGTGAAGAACATAGTAACAAAGAAATTATAATTCCGCTTTATTTAAGTGAAAATAAATCAGAAAAGCCAGTTATTCACCTGCTCATTGAAAATACTAAAATAGATTTAAACGATGAGAATTACATTGATGATAATGACATCGAAATTAGTGAATGAGAAACTATCTATCATTTCACATGGATTAAAAGTATATCCCGATTAGTAAAATCTTAAATAACAAAAGTTAAACGTCATATATTTTTTTGTGATAGGTGTTTATGTCATTTTAAGTTAGAGAAATCTTTTAAAAATCATAGAGTCGATTGTGAAAACATAAATAAATGCAGGACAATACTACCAAATGAAAAGGATAAAATATTAAAATTTGAAAATTATAGATATAAAGAAAAAGTCCCAATAGCCATCTACGCAGATAGAGAATGTTTGTTAGAAAAAAATTCAGATATAAAATCATCAGCTTATCAAAATCATGTTCAAACAAGCGTAGCTTTTTATAAACATTGCAACTTTGATGACTCACTTTCTGAGCTTCAACTTTATCGAAGACAAGACTGTATTGCTTGGTTTATGAATGAATTAAAACGTGTGTCTGAAGAAGTAGATTCACTTATAAAAAATATTATTGCAATTGTTCAGAGAAATATTCTTAATTCTAACTTTGATATGTCATAAATAGGCTAACAGCAATGGAACGTTTAAGATGGCAACAGGAACAAGAATTCAAAACAGCAAAAAATTGTCACATTTGTGAAAAACCTTTTACAAATGATGATATCAAACATCGCGATGACGATCATTTTACAGCTAAATTTCTAGGTGCTTCACATCAATCTTGTAATATTAATTATAAAGATTCACATGTAATTCCTGTAGTTTTTCACAATTTATCAGGTTATTATACACACTTTTTTATAAAAGAATTGGCTTCAAATTTTAAGGGTGATATTCAACTATTGCCTACAAACAAGGAAAAATACATATCCTTTACAAAACATGTTGAAAATACAAATGTAAAGCTTAGATTTATTGATTCGTTTAGATTTATGCCTAGCAGTCTTGAAAAGTTGGCATCATATATAAGTAATGATGAGAAGAAAGTTACGAGAAAACATTGTAAAAGTAACGATGAATTTAATCTGCTAACAAGAAAAGGAGTTTTTCCATATGATTGCATTGATAGTTGGGAGAAGTTACAGGAATCTCAATTACCATTAAAAGAGAATTTTTATTCAAAATTAAATAATTCAACTATTTCAGAACAAAATCACCAACATGCTTGTAAAGTGTGGGAAACATTTAAATTGAATACTTTGGGAGAATATTTTGATCTTTATTTACAAACTGATGTTTTACTCTTAGCAGACATTTTCGAAAATTTCAGAAAAACTTGCTTTAAAACATACAATCTAGATCCACTTCACTATTACACAGCGCCAGGACTTGCTTTTGATGCAATGTTAAAGTATACAGGAATCGAGCTTGATTTACTCTCTTTGAAATTAACAATCAATATGGTACATTCATGAGTGAGTATTTACCATATAAAGATTTTGAATGGTTTGATGATTTTGAAACCCAAAATTTTTTAATATTCCTGATGATTCATCAATAGGTTACATTTAAAACTAGATTTAGAATATCCTCAAGAACTTCATGATTTATATAAAGATCTACTTTTATGTCCAGAGGATTTCATACCTCCCATTACAAAAAGTACAATTCCAAAATTAGTGCCGAATTTATTACCAAAAAAAAAATTATATAGTTCATTATAGAAATTTAAAACAATACTTATCTTTGGAAATGAAGCTCACTAAAATCCATAGAGTGTTAACATTTAAACAGAAAACGTAGCTTAAAGATTACATTGATTTAAATACAGAACTCAGAAAAAAAGCAACAAATGAATTTGAAAAAAAACTTTTATAAATTGATGAACAATTCTGTTTTCGGAAAGACTATGGAAAATGTTAGAAAGCATAAGGATGTAAGGCTTAATACAAAATGTGAGGGGAGATATGGCGCAAAAGCTCTGATTGCAAGACCCAATTTTCATAGCTCCATCATATTTCGTGAAGATATGGTAATCGTTGAAATGAATAAAATTAAAATAAATTTCAATAAACCAATATATACAGGCTTTAAAGTTCTTGATATTTTAAAAATAATAATTTATGATTTTCACTATAATTATATTCAAAAAACATTTGGTAGTAATGGAAAATTATTGTATACAGACACAGATAGTTTAATATATCAACTCAATGTTCCTAATATTTACAATTATATTAAAAGAGATTTACACAAATTTGATACTTCAAACTATTCACCAAATAATGTTTATGGAATACCACTAGTAAATAACAAAATATTAGGCTTAATGAAGGATGAATGTAATGGGAAAATTATGACTGAATTTATAGGGTTAAAATCAAAATTATACGCATATAAAGTTTTGGGTGAAAGAAATGAAAAAAAGAAAGTTAAAGGGGTAAAAGATTCTACGCTACGAACAATAACATTTGATGATTATATGCAGTCTCTCAATTCTTTTCAAAATCTTGTCCGACCTCAACATATGATTAGAAGCCGTAAACATGAGGTGAACTCGATTACTCAAGATAAAATTGCTCTCAGCCGGCATGATGATAAGCGAGTGTTGATTCCTGGTTCGACAGACATTCTTCAATGGGGATATAAAAATAGAGCATATGAACCCATGGAAATAGATGAAATTGATGTATAATTATTCTAAAACGTATGATAATAATTGTAAAATATAGTTTTATTTGTGAATGGAGGAATGAAATCTGGAGCATGTATACTTATTTGTAAAAAAAATGTAAAATATTTAAAAAGAAAAAAAATATATAGAACTTATAAAAATGATAAAATTCTATTTCTGGAATACCTATTTTATTGTAAGTTTTTCTCTTTCAGTTTAGATTTAGCTTTGAATGAATTCATAATAATAATAATAGTTCTTAAAAGAGTTTAAGCGCTATTGGAGAAAAGAAATTGAAGCTTCTTTGTTTATAACTCCTAAGATGAATGATTACGTTTACTGACCTTGGTTAACATTCTTAAGTATGTCGCTCATACATAATCAGCATCAAGGTTGAATTTTTTTTTCTTACAATCTATTTCATGAAAGGAAGTATTAAATGATTAAACCATTTTATCAATTTATTTCTTTTATTTCTTTTGAAAGTATAGTTTATAAATCATGTAGTAAACTAATTAAAATTAGAAAAGGTATTGCTTAAATCTTAAATTGAAAATAATCTTATAATAATTTTACACCAACTTTTTTACCATACCACTTATTGGTTTGTAATTAACAATTCGATCGTGTAAAATTAAACAAAATGCTGATGTTTGCGGAGGAAAGTTTTCTTTTGCTTCAAACTCTATACGAATCTCTACTGGCCCACTTTTTAAAGTTTCATTTTGTTATGAACAATCTATAACTATTAATGGAGCATATTCCAGAAATTTTTGCTTCGTTATAAGAGGCTGTGGCTCTTTACCATAATAGGCTGCTTGAAAATTTATAAACATGTCATACAATATAGAAAATTGATTTCTATCAATATCAAGATTCATATTACCATATGGATAACATTGAGAGTTCAAAAATAATTTTACATCCGTTATATTACAATGATCAAAATAAATTGAATTTCGAGTCGTAATATTTTTTCTGTTTGTTTGAAAACCTAATACAATAAATCTCGGTTTTTCAAATTGAGTTGACGTTTTAAGAGCCCAAATGTTTTTTTGTGTAGCCGGTAGCAATGGGTACTCATACAATTCCCAACTTCGAAAGCTTATTTGAATAGATGGATCTTTTTCAATATATTTTAACAATTTAAATTTTCGCGCATCTGATAGTTTTATGTATGGCAACAACCATTCCACTTTTTCAGTTGCTATTTTATACACTTTGTGACGTGGTATATGTTATACCACGCACATTTTTATAATTTAACTTAAAACTAACTTCACTCGCGATAAACTCCTAGCACAGAGTGTTAGGTTGTTTGCACACAACCTGTCAGCTGATAGGAACACATGAGCTCTCTAACAATCAACTGACCATCAGCCAACAATCCGGAACCTGGGAAAACACATTCACTCAAAATTATTATTATATTTGCCACACTTCTTTTGTTTCATATTAACCCTGAGCCATGGGGGCTCAGTATCCGCATCGTAAAGGCCCGAAGAGGATCCTGGTCAAGGTACATGGATGTGATTCCCGTGCACGCGAACGACCAGGAGGATGATGTAGGGTCTTGGCGTTTCGCAGGGTCTTAGCGCCCCGACTGAACTCTTTTATTGAGCGAGAGACTAGCGAGTTTCCTTTCTAGTTTTTACGAGTATTATGGCGGAATGAGTGAGAGGGAATGCTCTCTCGAATCCTTCTTGAGGTAGCCATGTTTGTAAGAGCATGTGCGTAAGTACGTGCAATGTACTATTCTTCAATAAAGTTATTTTTAGTTGTTCAATCATTAACCACGTGTTATTACTACTGATTAATGTGGAATAGGCCACAAGACAAGTATAATTATTAATTTATACATGAACAAAACCTACAATGACAACTCACACAGCGCCGTCTCGGGGCCTAGAGCAGAATCATCGGTGGACCGACCGTCGACGAATTACCGGTCGTCGACGAATTATTACCATTTACGCTATATTATTTCAGTTTCACAGTAACTTCGTGGCGCTGCCTGTTTCCGCGCACGCCACGAGACAGGAAGAGAGAAGTTGACCCGTTCACTCTGTGCTCGTAGTCGTTCGTCGTAAGACCTTTTAACTTTTGTGCTAAGTTCTCGCATTCTTCAGTGTTTGTACTTGTATTTGAGATTACCCTGGGTGTGGTGAGGAAACCACCCAGTGAGATTGATCATTATTTGGATTCGGCTTGTTGACAACTATATTTGTACTTGATTTTTGATTATTTCTGAAATGCCGAACTTGACCAGGGGACAAGTTCGTGGAAGGCGCGTGCTTTGCCACGCCTTCGTAAGCACAGGTAACGACTTTTTTTCTCTCTCTTCCTTGTGATTATTTCAGTTAAATAAATCGTGTCTTTTTTTGAGCATCGCTGTACATTCACGAGCAGTGGTTCGTCAATCTCTTTATTATTTTATTCCAATCGCTATAATTGAATATTTCAGTGACGTGATAATTACTTCTTTTGTTTAATAAATTTAATTTGTTAATTCTTTGTAAATGCAGTGTTTCTCAGTGAATATTCCCTTTCCCCGCCCTCTCCGCGGTACTGTGTTAGCCTAGGGTTTATATAACGTAGATTCAATTCGTTTTAATATTACTTTTGCTTGTTTTGAGAAAAACAAGCTGACGCTCAAATGGCATAATTAAATTTAAAATCGTTTAAGTTAATAATTTCAAAAATTCACAATGATAATCTAAAATAAAATGTTATAACTTCAACAGGCATCGCTTGGAGGATTGCATTTGCATCACTTCTTGATCTTGTCAAAATGAGCTCATGTTTAGCGTTAATAATAATTTTTTGATAATCTTCAGCAAAACCAAATATCATACCATGTGGTATACAAATTTCAAAAGAACCAAGCGCATTGGTTAGAATTTGAGCATTATTATCGAATTCAAGCAACCCTGCATTTTCAAGAATTTACTTTGGCCTGAATCCAAAAAAAAAAAAAATTATGTTTCTATTTTTCATTAGACTTGTAAGACCCACATTTCTATTTTTATCTATCTCTACACCATTCAACTCATATTTTGCTTCTTCGAATAAATGACAAACTGCATTGTTAACCAAAACTGTATTTGAGACAGGAGTACCATCAGTTTTTGTCAATTTTCCTTATACATGAATTGAACTTTTTCTTCGAAGAAGGCAGTGCTTTTGATTTTGTACACTGATTCGAATTTCATCGCTATTATTGAAGGTTGATGAGACATATGGTTGATGTGTATGTGCCTCACAGTGTGTGATTGACTCATCGAAGATGACAGGGCTTTCAATACTTAAAGTTTCCCCTTCCATGGCAAATAAGACGTTTATATACGAATGTGCAATTGCAAGTGCAGAAAACCTTGAATCTTCTTATTTTCTTCCTTTTGCGATCGGTGTTAGCTTGAGGCCTAGACTTTTTAGCAGCAACACGTTTTGAGGTGTTAACTCTTTAACAACTCGTTGTCGAATGTTTAGTTTGCGGCATGATACTAATTTATTAGCTTCCAGCCTGCGTGCAGAAAATCCTAGCAAAGGACCAATAGAATCTTGAGGTTCGAATGTAATATCACGATTACAATAAATTTCACTTTTTAAAGTATTATTGTTTGGTTTAATATGATAATAAATACCCTCACTTTCTAAAATATTCCGTAGATAGTACTGTATGTCACTTATTTCGTAACTCCCTGTGGGTATAGTAATTATTTTATTGTCCACGTAAACTTTATTTTGACCAAAATCCACGTTTGGAATTGAATTGAAAGTTAGAAACTCTACGAGACCTAAGGCATAATTTTTGCTAGAAGACAATTCAATCGGTTCAATTTCAATGATAGAAGAATTTCCTGATAACGTGACAGTAAACGAATCGTCCATGATGATTGCAAACGATTAACTAAACTAAAGTAACGATCTTTATATAGGCAGTACATATTAGGTAAATTTAATTGATTACATAAAAATTTCAGACATAAATGTCTACACACGAATTTATAAAAATTTTGATACCTCTCATTATTATACTTTACGCTACCAATACCGAGATATTTAAAGAGATTTAAGATTACCAAAACTGTCAAAATAAATTATTTCATTCCTAATTTTTTTATAAGTGCACCAATGTGTACCTGGACCTTCGCGATCATCAAGATTAACAATAGCTGATTCTCTTCTATAAGGCCCACCTTCTGGTAATCCATTGCGCATAAAAACGCCTCGAAAATGTGGAATTTTAAATAATTTTGCGAATTTAAGTAAATCTGCATCAGTTAATGCTCGGTGAGGTAGCTTCACTATGATTTTTTTGATTTGCACTTGAGTCCTGTTCCTTGTGTATACGGTTTTAGATGAAGTCCTAATCCCCGTTTATATGGTTTCAAGTAAAGGCCTTTTCCAAAACCAATATCTTACATTTTTTGATTGTGACGTTTAGTTTCTTCAAGTTGCTGCTTAGCAGCCCTTGCATCATTCACAGCTCCACCCGCAATCGCACCCGTAGCACTTAGACCCACGAAAATCGGAATAAGGAAGGGTAGAAAACCCCCCACCTTTGATGGAACGGGTAGAATACGGGATGTGTTTACATTTCTTTTTCCACCAGCCTTTTTTACAGCTAACCGTGCTCCACTGAATTCTGATTTAATGAGAGTTTGTGCATCATTACTTGTTATCATCGATTTTTTAGCTGATGCAATGATCTTTTTCCGTGCAATGGAAGGTTTTTTTTTATTCTTGTTACCCATCCCCAACTTTGATTTTATCTTCATTGCGTTTGTTATTCCCCAAGCAGCTGCGTTTTTACCTATACCAGCGTCCTTGGCAACAACATGTTTCCAGGCTTTTTCGGCTGATACTTTATCTGCTGTGTTTCTAGCCTCAATATTTTTTCTATTCTGAGAATAGGCGATATCGTGCTTTTTGCAAGCTGTGTCAAGAGGATTTATTCCAGGATCACCACGCGCAAGCCTTTTTGCTAACTTTGTCCTTGGTCCACAGTATTGATAACCCGGAAGGTGCAATTCTACTGGAAGATTGTTTACAACTTTATTTAGAAAGCCTTTTCCACGTTTTTTCTTCAGTTGTAAAGGAAAGATGGAGTTCACAACACAATCTGTCAAACTGCCTGTCCCAAACTTTGATTTGCTGGCACAAAAGAAAAATGTGAAATCTGATGAGAAGGTGGAATTTATATATATGAATAATTCCCCTATCACCCGGCGCGGACTGGGTTAGAGCCTGCCTGGGCCCCAAAGAAATAAGAAAATTTACATGAAACGATAAAATAAAGTTGGGCACCAGCTAATTTAACTTACCCGATTAGCGACGTTAAACACAATCAAAAGTGACAAGCTAACTCAATGTATTACGAGCAATTGACTATCAATAAAATAAGCAAGTAAGGCGTGGGACTTGGGAAGATCCATAAAATAAATAGATTAAGCGACAATTAGCAAGTTCTTTCCAGACATATATTTAAAGGAAGGTACTTACAAAGCGACAATAATAAATCCGAAAATATAAACTCGTCTCTATTCGACGAAACCACTCAATTTAATAAACACACCATTGCCAACTGATATCTTACATGCGCCATATCAGATTCTTTTTCCGGTTCCAACACGACTTGAAAGGCTAATAATCGATACATATATTATATGATATGTTATATGACATGTTATAATAACAAATGTTCTGTAGATTAAACATTCAAAAAGAACACCTGCAAATCATAAACAAATTTCTTCATGAGTTGTTATTAAAAACATATAAATTTCACACGGGGCACCGACGGTCTAAAAGACTCATAAGCATTCTATTGACACTGGATATGTCAGTCGCACATATATAATAACAAATGTTCTAATTTAAATAACCTCAAGGTCATATTTTGTCATGTTTAAATTAAACTATAGAAGAATTGCGTCATCATTTATTTAAACAATCTCAAGGTCATGTTTAGACACGAAACTTTCTTAGCACGTACACAAACCATCGAACGTTCTCGAGTGTCGGTAAATGCATTCGAACACGCCCTACTTATCTACTCTCTTTCTACCAAAAACAGTTAATGATGGATTAATTAGCATCAGTAAGTACAAAAGAGAGAGAGGGTGCGTTTCCGATTATTTTACAACTACATGACACACTAAAGAGTCGAACGGAGGGGTAATGTACATACATATGGTAGAGCTCGCTTAACCTTTGTGTGTGTGAAGCCTAAAGCCATACGGCGAAAGTGTTTTTTGCAGTCGTTGCTATGTTTGCGAATACTGTCTTTCAAATACCTTTCCGTCTGTCTAATATACCCACATTTACATTTTTGCGGTAGATGGTTTGTGTTTTGTAGAGAAAAAGGATAGCGTGTTTATTTTTGGTGAAACATTATAGCGGTCTTTACAATATGTGAAAATTGTTTTGATATCGTACTTCTGTAAAAGTTTTTTAAAAGTTCTGTAAAGTTCATTAATCCTTACTTGCCACACCTTCGCGGAGTAAAAAACGCTTGCCAAATTGAGGTGTCGGCCACCCCAGCCTTAAAATCTGTAATACAAAATTAACTATTGGATATTTTGCTTTGCCAATTTTTTTGTCTTGAATTATTGACAAATATTGATTTAAAGCTATTTCCTTCACATTTCGATACTTTAAATTATGAGAAAAAAAAAATGGGGTGACAAGCAAGGGTTAATAAATGGAATAATCATACTTCTTTTCAGATAGAAGGAATTAGTGTTGTTTGTCTCGTCCAAACTAGTCGCGTTGTCCAGTATTTCTTCAATTAGATAAGTGGTCCTTTTGTCAATGTATTTTTTTAATAATGTCAATTAGACTGTTAATTTCAACCGGATTGTTAAATACAGAAATTTTGTCTTTGTTTGATAGTTTGGAGTCAACATGGATTTAACTCCCTGACCATGCATCCTTCCTATACCACTTGAATTTTATGAAATTTTTATCGTTTCTAATGGTTTATTGTACCAGGGATAATCTCCTGATTCATCTGACGGACTTTTCAGTTGCGCCATTGTCAGATTTAGGGATGAAAAATAAGTAAAACACTATTTTATATTTTAAAACTAAATAACAGAAGATTTATTCCTCGATAATACACATTTTGTCCTTGCGTTTTGCGCCTCAATGAAGCAGACGAAAGTACTCAGCGAACTTTGTGAGTTTTCGTTGGTTTCCGTCGCTGGGCCAACGTAGGCAGCATGAGCTAGCGTTCGCTGAGTGGGTCTTTGTTTGCTTCGGTACTCCATCCGAGTTAAAGCATTTTTCTGTACTGCGCTTTTCTGTTCTGAGTTTTTTATTGTGATCTTCCCTGTATTTTATTGTTCTGAGCTGTGCTCTGTTCTTTCAATGTTTCGTTTTATATACCTCGTATATATGTATATATATATTTTCTTGTGTGATTTGTTGTGTGTTCAGGGATGTTCCCTCTATGTTTGAAGGGGTATCGAAGTTGAGCACGATGCCCATTGTCCGACTACGTCGTGTATGTTTGATCTTGTGGTCTGTTTCGAAGTCCGCATCATGTGATGCGACTGTCGACTTGAGATTTATTGTTTGGTTTGTGAACAATTGGCCGAGCTGTCCAAATTCACAAACTCCGGTGTGTGAGCCTGCTCTCCACATTCTTTGCCCGAGATCAAGCTACACTGCTTTCTTTTTTGTGTGTGAGTTGATGCTGCACTGCGTTCTTCTTTGTGTGAGTTGATTCCTAGTTTTGTATAAACTGTCCATGTGGTTTATGGATGGCCCTTAAGGCTTTTACCCCACTGGGGTCTTTTATGCCAAGGTAAAATTATATTTGATTATTATTGTTTAGGTACAGTTTTCGTCATGTATGCCTTAACATTTATCACTAGGATTTTGCATTGAATGCTTAAAAAATCTAGTGACAAATGTTAAGGCATACATGACGAACACTGTATATTTTTGTGTTTTATTTTGCCACCTCTCTCTCTATCCTACTAAAGTTTAAATTATTGCGTTTTTTTCCGAACATATCTTGAAATTATTTCTACAACCCCCTGAGCTACATCTCAATAAAAAGCGATTCTGATTACATAAATGAGCTAACACTTTAAATTTTGTACTCCAAGCCCGTGGATTTGTAATAGTTCTGCTACATGTAGTTGTAAAATAATCGGACACACACCCACCCTCTCTAGTTAATTAATATTTTATCCATCGTCTGGTGAAAGCTCGAAAAATAAATCAGCTTATTGTGAACAGTAGACTAAAAAGCGAAAGTTCCCTTGCTATTTGTATAAAATTAATGTTTAAGTGGGCATATTAACCTCCATCCATCCATTTGCAAACCTGCAAACACTCTGAATTTTATCATTTTCCACCGACATGTTTGGCGTGGTCGCGTTACCGTCATCTTTCTCACGCAACTACCAACCGCCCTGCTTTGGGCTAGCTTCCTCGTTGCAAGGACCTGCTGTTTTTGGACTAACACTTTTTAACTTCTCTACTGATGACTTACATCTTGTAGTTTTTGTGATTCCTACGATAACTGCTTTCGAGTACGGATTTTGCCAAGCTGTGACCTCATAACCCAAGATTGCCAAATGTTCAACAACGTCTACCCAAGCTAAAATCAGAATTATAATGCATTGTGATCAATAACAACGAATTAGCAAAAATTCCACTTCTTGAAAAAAAAATTTAGTCTTTTTTCGAAAATTTTTAATTTACAAACTTAAGAAACAATTTCTATAGATATTCAATCGCGAAATTTTTGGTATCTCTATCGTATTAACCAGTCCAACGCACCGCAAGTTTTCATTGCCCAAGTAGCGCCTCTTTTTTCTTTGAAACCGCATTTTTAGCACCACTATTTTTAATAGAAGAGACATTGTGCAATCTATGAATTTTTTATCCAAAATTTTACTTAAATTTGATGGACATTGTTTTCTGTTTACACTTGTCTAACACATCATTTATACTTCATTCAAAATTTATCGGATATTTTAAATTTTTCGACTTTTCACATACCACTTTATGGAAAACACTGAAGCTTTTTCGTGTCAGAAATGTTAAAAAGTTGGCAACTTAAGTATGAGAGATTCCGCAGTTGTGATTGAGAACTGCCGCAAATGTGGCTTGCCGCAACTGAGACATGCCCGAAAGAAACTTTTCGCATGTAGCATGATGTGGAGCCCAAAAATATAATTTCAGATTGACTTTCCTATTCTTATTTCCTCATAATGGAATCTTTGGAGGTGATGATTTAAAAAAAACTTAAAAATTGATTATTTAAACATTTTCCACTAGATAAGCATACACTCGAACTCCAACGATATGCGCTCCAAAAATACAAGCACTCCACAGATACGAGTGTCCCGACTACAAAGGTGCATGCGGAATTTCTTCCCCTCTATATTCTCCTTTAAATACTATCCTAAATATTGGCTATAGTTAGCATGTCAAATTTATTGCACTTTCTTTTGTTTAAATGTGAAAAAATGAAACTAAAAATCTAAACGCTGCAGGTCTTTTTCAAGCTCGTATCTTTCGAGTTCCTGATCTCCGAGCTCCTCGTATCTTTGGAGTTCGAGTATATTATACATTGTTCTAAGCAATTTATCAGATGAATGTTTATATATATATATATATATATATATATATGCGTATTTAATAGTATGTACATATGTGTATGTATGTATGTAAACCTAAAGTGTCTTTTAGGTATTTTCAACAAATGAGTTATTTTTATAGATCACCAGTTAATTCCATTGAAAATTTACAAAAATTGTGTGAGAAAAATGGGGATGAAGGCCACTTTTCGTTTTTAAGTTTGATTTGAAAACTGGCAGAAAGAGATCAACTGTATTTAATTGAGTCAGTTGTAATGTTGCAAATTTGCAACTCACAAATAAAATAATTTTTTGTTTAAATTCAAAGCTATCGTGCTGTTATGCCGAGTAAAATTCGGTACTTTTCGTCGTTTTATTTTATTCTTTAATTTTTATCTTTATTTAACTATTTTATTTTAAGTTATTTATTGTAAATTATACTCTAAGAAGATTGTCACTATTTTAAGATTTTTAGGGTCGATTTATTTATACTTTTGTTTATTTATTTTTTTTGTTAAATTTCCTGATGTTGCGGTCTCGAGAGAAAGTCACTAAAGGCTCAGCCACCCCCTACTAATAGAACTTTTTTCTGCTAGGCAGAAAAAAGTTAACTAGTTGCTAGGAGTTACAAACCTCCCCCTCTTCCCGAAGGGTCTTTGTTACCTGACTTAGCGTATAAAGACCCAATTTATCAAATCCTCCTAGAAACTCCCATATAAAACCAGATCCAAAATCCACCCCTACCAGAACCAATAATTCTACAACCCCTATTCCTAGTACATCTACTTCTCCTTCCACTTTTACTGAAACTCGAGCTCCCACCCGTCAAAATAATCTTACTCCTAGGTGCTGGAATTGTGAACAGTCTGGCCATAGAATCCCCGACTACAGTCAACCCAAAAAAGTATTTTGTTTTGGTGGTGGTCGTAAAGAAACGTTGAATCGCTGAATCAAACGCTGAATCAAAATAAACCCCTTTCACCATTAAAAACTTTAAAACCTAAAAGAAAAAAATATCATCGTACTTTAAAAATAGTTGAAATAGAATATTTAATTAATGAAACTGATTATTCAGATTTTACAGGGGTTTACATTCCAAATGATTCTGATTTAACTATTTTTATTTTTGAAAATAGATTTTTTACCAAAGAAAGTGAAATACTCCAGATCAACAATTCCAGTAATCAGATCCCTTACTCGATTAAACTTCCCTTTTACAATTATACTACATCCCCTTCGAAGTTCATCCCTCCAAACCCTATCCTTACCCTTTCTGAATCCTCTTATCCAGATATTAAAACATTAGATCCAAACCTTTACTTTCCAGATGACCCAAAACTAACCCTTCATAATAATATCCTCTTTTACAGAACCTATTCCAGTTTTTAACTTTTCAGAAGTCCCTTACAGATCTTCATCCCTCTCTGGTCCACAACCCCTTATGTTTTTAACTTTTCAAATATTAGGAAAACCGATAAAAGCGTTAGTTGATAGCGGTGTTTCGCGTTCCTTCATAAGTCTAGATGGTTTAAAATTAATAAAAAACCTTAACTTAAAAATTGTTTGAAAGAAAGGTAGAGTCTAAAGTCTCTTCCTGTTGCTTTCGCTATAGGCTTAGATTTCTTAAAAAAATTTAAGATTAATGTAGATTTCGATGATAGGATATGGAAATTCAAAAATGCACCAGATAAATACTATCTTTTTGAATTCGAATCAGAGACTCTAGAAACTTCTTGCGGACTTAGAAAGCCCACGGTTAAAGAAGCTATTATGTTGAAAGAATTCTTAAAAAGAAAATTACAGGAACCACTTGGAAAACCAGGGGTAACGCATCTTACCAAACACGTTATTGATGTTGAAGGTCATCCTCGCATAAAATAACGGTATTACTTAACATCCCCGAAAGTTACAGAAGTGATTATAGCCTAAGTAGATAAAATATTAGAAAATTATATTATTGAACCCTCGAACAGTGGTTGGTCCTCCCCTATAATTATGATAAAGAAAGAGAAAGGCAAATATCGTTTTTGCTTAGATTTTCGGAAACTGAATGCAGTTACTAAAAAAGATGCATATTCATTGCCACAAATAACGGGTATTCTAGATAAGTTGAGAAGTGCAACATATATATATATTATAACCCTTGGCTTATTTTTCTATTGTTCTATTTAAAATAAATCTAAAGTTACCAAAAGGTTACTTGGCACCTGAACCTATTACTTTGCTTAGGCGCTTATTCTTACTGAATTAAATTTTATTGGATGCCAGGTTATTTTGACTAGTCCCCAAAATAACCAAAAGAGATTTAAATGATTTTAAAATGAATTATTAATAATTATTGACCAGCCTAACCCAACAAGTAGAGGGGTCGAGGTAAGGGGGTTCATTATATGATTGAGAATGAGTATTCATAAGTTTATCACAAAACATAATAACAAATTTATTAGTTAGTATAATAGTCAATATGGGACTACGCCCTTTTACTAAATTAACAAATCACATAATAATAAAACCTAAATATGATTACTATGGGTTACTCCCATTTCAGAATTACGACAATGGTCTCACAACTTCTCATTAGATTTAAATACATTCAAATATTAGAGTTTTGGAATAAAGCAAATTATAATGATCATAATTTATCTGCCGTGAAATCATTGAGATGAATTAGAAATCAATTGGTATGATTTTGAAATATATTTGGCTTTTCCAAAATGGCGGTTGAGGCAAATGAGAATTAACCAACACGTCATTTTGGAAGTATGAAATTAGTATGAATTCACTCTAATGCATTACAATAATGAAAATTACAAATAATGAATCATGTAATAAAGACTTCGGACGGAGTCCGGAAACACAAATAAATTTCGATGAGGAAAGAGTGAAAGACATACCTTTAATAGTGACGCTCTTTTAAATAAATCAGGCAACGCCTATTTTCAATAATTTAAATATTCCTGGTGAGCGAATTCAAAGCTCACGCCACAAACAATTACTGGCTATTCGCACAATAAGATTTCCACGTAGTATAAATAGTTTAAGCCTTCCTCAATAACGATTATAAATTTAACCTCTTATAAAAATGACAGGCAAGCACACAAACAGTCGAGAACGGAATGGCGATTAGAATTTCGCCTTCCGTCTTGTCGGCAAGCGACGGAGATGACGTAAGAGCGACGCTCATAAAAGTCTCAGCCGATTGGCTGTTGAAAGTCTGTCGCTCAGTGAACACAGTGCGTTACGCCGATTGGCTATCGTCCGTAATAATGTCCAACACTAAGTTCACTTCACTCCCACTGCATGACCACGGAGTATGAGTGGACGCCGCCAAATTCAAACGATGATACGTTGATGCTTCCTTCTAGGACTGGCTTGGAGATTGAACGAATGACCAATATGCTAAATAACTCATCCTCCAAATTAAGAATAGGGCCAGCCGGCCCTAGAGTACCTTAGAACAAATAATAAAGCGAATATTGGAATTAGTATTATATTCGAATAACCAATGATGTCCCAGTCTGCTTGAGTTTCGGAGTAAGTTTACAAGAGATACCTGATTGGTCAATATGGTATAGAAATACCACCCAATCAAGTGAATAATATGATTCCGTACTCGACTTTATTCAATTTAGTGAATTTAGTGATTTTAGGCTAGTTACTTATACATGATATATATATATA
>UCOH01006002.1:0-98189 GCA_900474275.1 Synergus japonicus
ATATATATATATATATATATATATATTGAATACATAATATCTATTGTATACATATATTTTCCATTCAACATAAATTAGTAAAATCCTCACTTCTATCTTTTGATGCTCAGTTCTGACTGTTTCGTTATCTGCGTAAAAATCCCCAAGCCAAATATCTTAACCAGAATAAGTTGTCTTTTCTCAAATTTTTTGCCTACACCTAAACATCTTTTACGAGCTTGAAGATCCGACCTAACTCTCGCAGAATTTTCTTCTTCTAAGAGGACGGCGCGTCGTTTTTCTTCACTTAACTCTCACCGCAGGACGGCATTCATTCTCAGTGGATACTAGATCCTCCCAGACCCAGAGAGAAAGACTGAAAAAGTTATCGACCACCTCGCAGACCTCTCGACGAGGCGACGAGAAAGACCTTCTCGAGGTACTTCCGGCTCGCGTTTGGCACAGGTGGCCCTCGACATAAATTCCAAGTGTAGCAGGGCAAAGGAAAGAGAGGGTTAAAGGGGAGAGGCTCCACGCTTCCTTGCGGTACGGAAGCTGGTTACACCCGAGGGTGTAAAGTAAGCGAAGGTAGAGTAAGCTACTAAATACAAGGAGGCTTAAGAAAGTTACCACTCTAAAATATCTATTTCTAATATTTTCTACATAAAAAAATTCTGAATTCTAATAAGAATAGATAGATTCGAATTTAAATTCTTGAAGAAAGAAATTTAAATTAATTATGAACTTTTTTAGTTTCGGAATACAGAAGCCGCGAGCGTGTAGTTTATTTAAGCACAGTTTAAGCACCAAAGCTGCTTTGGCTGCACCTGTCCTTAATTGTCCTGATATTTACCCACTTCCTCGGATTATTTATTAATCGGCTCTAAATTCAGCTATTTCGAGCATTACCTGCATTATAGATATTATCCTCCCCTCCCTTTTTCACCTAAAGCAATCCCCTTTCTCATTCTAGCTTTCCTATTATCGAATAAGTTAAAATTTTATCGAAAATGCAGGCAATGAGTTTCCAGCAATCAACTTCGTTGATAGGATCTTCGGTTAACGTGTTTGTGGCAACCTAGACGTTTCCCACAAAACCGTTGACTGATCGTTCGAGAAATTGGAGCAAGAAATTATATCGATAAACGAGTATTTCGATTAGATATAACTTTTCCTTTACAATTATTTCAACTTTTTATACAGAGTCTGGGCGAAAAGAACTTATTAGAGTTTTTACGAAGGGATCTTTTTATAACATATACATAAGTTTAGCCGTTTTTCATGACTCCCTCGGGAGAAAAAAGTAGAAATATAGCTGCGTCTTATATAGGCATGAAAAACGATTGAAATTAATCCTTTCTAAAAGAAAGTGGTGTAACGAAATGTCTTGAAAGACTAGTGAGAGGGACTTTTTTGCTCGTGTATGTTTTCACTAATCATTAAAAATGTCCTTCTTCACACCCTTGGTGCATAAGATGCTATTTGATAGGATATTTTTTGAGAAAAGGTGTATGAAAACGGGCGTTTGAAAAATGAGTGGAAAAAGATCATTCTTTACGTTTGTCGCTCTTCAAGTTCAAGTCAAATGCAGTCCTTAGGTAGGAAGAATAATGCTAGATGTACTTGGTGCAAAAATCCAAAAAGACATCTCTAAATCAGTGACAATGATCGATTGTTCGATAAATGATTGATAATATCGCTTTTCTGAAAAGAACAGAGAGTCAGTACCACGTCTCAGTAAAGTACGAGCAACGCTTGTCGTATTCTCCGATAACTGCTTTATCGTCGCGTGTAACTTCCGGACGATGGTAGAACTTTATTACCTCTGAAACCACGCTCGATATCGAAATCGGAAGCATGGGTTGGAAAAAGAGGGCCACAAAGGGTAAAACGTCGATTGGCGAAATCGAGTGGAAATGCAAAATTCTATGGAAGGTCAGGGATTTTAGCTGCACACATGACCACAAAAACAATCCAAAGGGGATCTAGTTTAGTAAAAAAAAAAGGCCTGGGATCAAATCAATCGAGAGGAAAACCGATTCTGCTTTTAAGAAAGTTCACAAACAGATCTCACACACTATTTATCTTTCAATGTCGACGTGAATCCGATAGAGATAATGACAGAACGATTTCATAGTTCTCCGATTGTTTTAATCGTTCTGCGGATTCTGGATATTCTGAGTTCTGAACTTCTTTAATCTTGGTTAAAACTTGACAGTCATGAGATGGAAATTTAGCTTGGAGCTTAGAAACGCAGGTGGAATTGCAGTTTGAGTTTAAATTGAGTTTATAATGCGATAATACGATAGTCGGATTTGCTAATTATATCATAAGATAGATTATTCTTTATTTTGCGTCGCCTTTCTTTTTTGAAAACTATTATTATTATATAATATTTGTATTCGGTTATTTTCTATTTTTCTATCACTTAGAATATTGTCAGCAATTTTTTAAAAGAATAAAAACTGTACATTTACATAAGGATTCAAAAATATTATCGAAAGCTGCGAAGGGAACTCATACTTGCCCTTTTAGGGTAAATATTTTGAAATCATCCACTATTTTCGATCAAAATTCAGTTAGTTTTGAATCGTATATCAAGTGGCAAAGAAGAACACTTCCGTGCGTGTCAATATTTATTTTTGGTGAGCGATAGTTTCTATTTGTTGAACTTGTTTACACATGGAAGTTATGCTCTCAGCGAAATTAACATGCCTTCCAGTGGTGTAACTCGACGCTTTGGTGCTACCAAAATGCTTATATGTTCGTATATTCTGTAAACTGTATTATATGAGTATGTACCTAAAGTGCAATTTCAGTTTTAAACATTTTTAAATGCAAATATGGTCTAAAAATAATTTTTCTCTGTGAAGGCATTTCAAAAACAGGTCTGGAAATCGGTCGAGGCAGAAATTGTAAACTTTTGGCAACTCCCTAGGAGTAAACTTCTAAATTACTTTCAAAATTATGAAATTTAGAGAAGTAGTAATACTCGTAGTAATTGAACCTATTATAATGTTGAGAACAATCTTTAAAATGAACCTGTTGCATTTGTACGTACTTATCTCCATTTATGCTTAAGTGGACTGATCATTAGGAGTCCTCAATAGCTCTTTCATGCTCTCGTTAGAGCAACTGTGAATTCGTGCATTTTCAGTAAAGACTATTCCAGAAAGAAAGGAAGTAATGGGCTGAAATTACAGGAGAAAATCAAGCGCTTTGGTCCTTGATGAAAGTTACTTCAACCACCTGTTACAAATCAACTTGCATTTTATCATTACCGCCTTGCTGAGTACGTAATATTAAAGTAACCCAGTATAGAGCGCATAGAGTTGAATGTAATTTCAATTGTCATATTTAATTTCAACGCTCTCTTTATGAATACAAAATGATTAATTAATTTCTAATTCATTTTATTTCATTCAGTTCATTTCTAAAATAGCGCGAAATTATCTAAGAAGTTAATGAAGTTTCTGCTCTATACTCGCGGTTATCGCATTTTGATTGTACACCATTTAATTAATATTTCATTAAAAGCCACTGAGACACTAAATTGTTTGGAAACGAGAACTATTGATATGCAATAATTATTTGAGAAGGAGTGAAGAAGCACAAAAAACGTGACATATTTTATTATTTTGCTTTTAAAAACAAAAAACGAATCGCGTTTTTATATAAAAGAATGGACATTGGACAATCAGCAACTTGTGCCATTTCATTTTCCTCCTTTTTAATCAACATCCTGTCAATGTAAAATATAAATTTTGAGGCACTCTGATCGTGTTTTTATGAAGCAAGGTTCCATATCGAGGTGAATACTCGCGCAAGGGATGCGACAAAACGTCAGACATGTGAAGGATTTATCAATTAATATTGTCCGATCGGAACAGTGAAAGGCAATAAGCTGCACCCGTTGTGCTTTCGAACCCATCGAATTGAGCCCCCATGGACCAGGAGGTGAAATGGGTTGTGGGGGTTGAAAATAGAGTGACAGAGGATTGAAGGGTGGGCCCCGAAGAAAAACGCGAGAAAGGGTGGTGACGCGAAGCGAACCGCGAAATGAAAATTTTATCGACGCATCGAAGCGACAACCAGGCAAAATCGACCCCCTCCCCCCCCCCGCCCTATACTCTTCACCGCGTTTTCTTTTATCCTATTTCTATCATCGATATTATACTTAATAACGACGAACTGGGAAAAATTGCTGACTGCAGATTCCTCTAAAAATGAATGGGTCGATGGGCTTTAAACTTCTTCTCAGTTTTCAATTCTCGTCTTCGGCTACTTTCCTCTTATCATTATCGCCAAACGTTGACGACTAGCCTTCCCCATTATGTTCAGAATTTAGAGAATCTGATAGTTCTTTGCGATCCGTATCTTTAAAACTTTCAGCTTAAAACGCTCAAGCTGTTCAGGACGTCTTCAAGTCAAGCGGAATGTCGCTAAAAACTTTGAAATGAATTCGTTAAAAGGTAAATCGCTTCGTGATTACGTAGAAAATCTTTCAAGAATAAACCTTTTTAGAGTGGATCCGAAAATTATTTTCAGAGTATTCTATTCAAAAGTGATTGAAGTTCAATTCAATTTAAAAGTTTTTAAAATAATGAAAAAAAAATGCTAGATTAAAATATATCTATACGATGATTTTTAGTACTTGAATTCCCTTCATGGCAGAGATAATATATTTCACTTTCTCAAATGAAAAACGAGCTCTTACAGAGCTTAAAGTTTCAGCGTGGAAAATGACAGTATCACGCTCCATGTAGAATATATTTATAAAAGCTTTTTAATCCTTCGTTTCAAATCGAAAGTATCATGAATTCATTCAACGATTAAATCTTCTCTCCCCCTTTCAACCCTTCTATCTGTTACACGGCTCATGTACAACTCGTCTGTGGGGGTGTTAAATCTGCGGTTCGTGGTTGAATATGTGTACATACTCCGTCGTAGGGGACACAAAATATGCACACAGCTGCGGTCCTCATTGTAAAATCTGCCCACTTTATCAGCGTCAGTGCTCATTACACACTGTAAATGCCGAGAAAAGTAATGACCCGTGCTAATTTCGGGAAATTTCTCACGCGTGCGAAAATCTATATATTGTCGAATTTTTGCAGCATCGTAATAAAGTTCAGTCGCTTCAAATTTTCACTCGTGTAACTGAGAATGAGTTTGAAAATAATTGCAGCATGTAACCGAAGAATCGAACGGTTTTACACGTTTTTTTTAGTATATATAAGTAAGACGTGCGAATATCTATTTTATTTCATTTGGATCTTGTGAAGTAAAAGGAGATTCGCAATATCAGTAATTACCTATCAGAAAGTGCACACATTTCTTCATGGAAGCAATATGTATTTCGTGTAAAGCTTTCAAATTCTTCTTCTTCTTCTTCCATCTAGGCGCTTCTCTTCTCTTCTCTAATTCTATTTCTGCCTCACCTATAAGGTAAAGAAGGTCGAAGAAGAGAGAATATTTCCTAAACACGTATTGCATTCGACATCCTCTCCGTAAAAGTGCAGCACTCTCAGATCGCTCTTTTTCTTTCCTAACGGTAAATTTTGCTCCTATAGAGAAGGAAAAAGCGAGTAGTCTGTACATGTCGAAAAACGATCGACTCTGCTGTTCCTTTTTTCACGGAAGTACATCATAATACACATTTCGAGAACTAGATGAATTGCAGATTTGCTTTTTACCTAACTTACTATATCTTAAATATTTTAGAATTAACTCTTCTAACTTTCTTCTTCTTTAATGTTTCTTTAAAAATTATATTTCACTTTCTTCTCAATAAAAGATGCGGATCTCCTTCGAGAAAAGCGACTGACGTATATTAGAGGTAATATAAAAATCTTTTAAGCGATGAATTTTCATTTGGCAATTTCGTTTTCTGGCTTTCGACCCTCAAAACGCTTGATAAAAATTAATATTCATGCGATCCATTGAATATGTATGAGAACCGAGCATACGTGAAAAGGCTAATACGTATTCCAATACAGGACCAGGATATCGGTTAAATTTTTAAATTATGTTTACATCCCGTTTCGTACATAAAAGCTAGTTTTACGCTCGAAAACATATACACACATCCGAAAACATTGCATGAATTGTGTATACTGCCGCCGTTCGTTGTTAAAATGGCTGAAATCATTTGTTCTCTTTGTATGTCACTGCGTTATGCGCCAAGCAATATTTACGGTATTATTAGTAGGGTTGCTATAAGAATTTTGCGACTTGGATATAGTCTCCTGAAATTACTAATACTTCTTCTTTTTTATAATGTTCTTGCCCTTCTTCTTTCAGTACATTGCATAAAATATATAATTGTAATGAATTCGATGAAGTGAATGAACATTGTAAATATTAATATATGTACATGAATTTATGCACCAAAACCAGAGGAAATTAATATGTTAAGACAAACGCTGAAAACAAATTTGTATAATTTACGTTATACAAATTGTTTCATACGTTCTAGAAATTCAGATAAAAATGATCTTGCAGAGACTCGAGAGCTTAAAATTATAGTCGTAAACTCTATCTGAAATTACTTTCTAGATGAAACTAACAGGCGTATGCAGAAATAGAAAAGCTCGCCTTTGAAGGAATTTAATCATAAAGGAAAAGACATACTTAAGAATTTTAAGCAATTAAAACATAATTGAAAAAACAAGTCCGTAAACTAAAGATAATGATTAAAGAGAATTGATGAAAAGTTTTCTACATTTTTTCTATAGAAAATTTACTTTTCTAAAAAGATAAGAAAGTTTTGTTACAGAGTCATTAAACTAGAAATAAGAGCAGGAAAGTTAAAGAAAGTTCCGAAACTGCAAAATCAGCAGCTACTAGCCAGAAAATTGGTGATTTATTTGTTTACCAAACTCAGGGAAACGTGCATCAGTTTGTCTTACGAAATTTCTGAAATAAGTAGAATGTAATGAGTGACCTCATTTCATTCTTTATGCAAAGTTACTAAATCAAGTAATAGAACATTGATAAAAAAAATTATAATAATCTCATTTTGAACCTCATCTCATTTTGAATTACTCTCAATATTAACGTTATTGGATGTGACGGCTTCCATGGTTGGTAAAATATGCTTAAATGAGCTGAACTTTTCATTATAGGAGGTGAAAGCGTCGCCACAAAACCGCCAATGATTCGCCACACTTTTGGCAATATTCCAGAATTTGGATAGTTATATTATTTGCTCTAAACCAAGATTTCTCAATGAAAAAGAGATTCGTGTCGCGGGAAAATTGCGACTGAATAATTATTAATTGTACTATAAATCATTGTATAAATCTCAGGGCAGATCTTCCGACACTAAAGTATAAATCGATAGGAACTATGGTAGGAATTTCTGTTACACGAGACTGCCGGAAGGTTTCTCTCCATAAACTTGGTCTAAACATTTGAGAAACAATGCGATACTTCCCTCTAGATAGAAATCCTGACGAAGAGTAACTTGAGGAAAGTTAAGTTCATTGAGATGCTCCTATACTCATCACTGTAAGGTGACTCGTTGACGACTTGGACACTTAATCACGTCCTTCCGAAGCCAAGTTACCAAAATGTTCTTGCTATTTCCGCTGCATTCACAGATACTATTGCAGAAGTATCAGAGAATGCTTTCTCCGTTCTAGCCACGCCAAATCGAAATTGGAATTCCTTCCCATTCATGTGCAGTTCAGTTACCTATTGGGCGAAGAATGTTCATGAAAGGTGAAAAAAGACAATAGATTCCGGAAATAGAATAAGAACATCATGTGCAGAATTGATGAGAAATAGGGTCTTCCAAACTTTCATCGGTATTTTATTTTGCAATGAAAGTGATGTTTCATGGTGAAAAGATGTCTAGAGTACTTCTCTACTGAAAGAAGTGTTTTATTCATTTCCTGGACTAGAGAAATTTTGTTTTCAACTCCCATCTCTATAAACTTCAATTTTATCTATAATCTCACGGATTTCGGAAATTCTACATGTTTACGTAATACAACAATACATCTTCATCTTTACCTTCAAGAAGAAAGACGGAATTGATTTTTCTTTGAAAAGGAAGGAACAACGTGTTTATAGCATTTCGTTGAAAGAGAGGAATACTTTAATTTGCATTTTTAATCGAATTTGTCGAGCTTTCTAACAGTCAAGGCTCTTAAAATGACGATTGTGTCTTGCTATGCAGCAACTCGTCATGCAGCGCAGAGCTAAACGTGCAACTAGGGAGACGCATACCGACTATGGAATCCGACATTGCAATTTATGCTGATTTATATGCGGTGCGAGGCTCACCGATGTTGTACTACACACAAACTGACTTTCTCTTTCTCTCTATATATCTATCGCTCTCTCTCTCTCTCTCTCTCCCTCGTGAGTGCTGTCCGGTTTATGCAAGCTCAACCCTCTCTATTCCATTTGAGCCTCTGTGACTTTCTGTCAGCCAAACTTCGACATCTTGCAAAATTTAAAGTACACAAACGTTGCAGATTTTCTATCCCATCCCCGTCAAACTTGCTCAACTTTTTTCTTTAGACACCTTTTACGTCGATAAGAGCCACGCCATGCAAAATGAAGCAGTGTTTAACATTTATTATTTATTTTTCCCTTCGCTCCAACAAGCAGGCGTTTTATTATTCGAGTTTTAGATTAGCACTCCGTGAAATGAATATTAATTCTCGCAGATTACAATGCACATATTTTGTTCTTAATTAAAATGAATAAGAAATGTGAGAAGCTATTTCTAAGAAATGCATTTAATTTTTATGAAAGTGTTGTTATTAATATCCGTATCAAACTGATAATACGCGTAATTCTTTTCGAATTTGAATTGATTCCCAACGGTTGTTTCTTACTTTGGCCTTTCAGAAAAATAAATATTACTTCCACTCAACTGTTATGTGGATAAGTTACTATTTGTCTTAGGGTTAACCCCAGAAATTCCAGAAAAGTACACTATCACTTGGCTGACCAAGTCGGCTATTTTTACTGCTCGTGTCTATCAGATGAGCAAATAATCATCCTTGATCTTCTATTTTTCTCTGAAAATTCTAGATTTACTTTCATTAAATAGTCATTTTCATTTTCTAAATCGGATTTTACTAAATGAAAATAAATCTAATTTACTTCTTAATTAATTGTTATAGAAAAAATGGAAGAATTTACATTTTTTTGAAGATGGACATATAAGAGATAAATATTGCAAATATATATTTTTGCAGTGACTTCAGTAGATGAAGGAATTTTTTTACTTTCATTTAGAAAATTTATGACAATATGTTAGGTTGGTTGTCAGTAAATAAACTTGGGTACCTTCGTCCGGCAAAGCTGAAAAAGGATTCTCGCCTTTACTCTTCTACTTTTCGAGAGCACCATGTCAACGACATTTACCACGTTCGATGAGTTATCGGACTCTTTTCCCTCCATTCTTCATCATATGGGTAAAGCCGCAAATGGATAAATCCTGCACGTCCTTGGATTTTATGTCCAGTCGTGATTTATTGTTGACTCTATATGATGAGGATAACGACACACAATTTTATAAATACGTTATGTCAGATTGAGAAATTAGAGTTGCAGATACTCTAATTTCTCTTTTTTATTACCCAAATTACTTTGAAACTAAGAAACCCAATGAGTGAAATAAATAAATATAAATATTTAAATATTTTACACTTTCTGATAAACTTTTTTAATCTTTATCTCTTATAAACATGTTATGCACTCTTTTCCTTCGCTCTTTAAATATCCAATTGCAGAAAGACCGAAAAAAATATTTGAAAGAAATGTCAACAGCCATTCGCGGATTTTAAAGAGTGAAAAATACAGAAATAGAGAGAAAAATTAAAAAATTAATCCCAGTACATCATATAATGAACTTTTTTGTCGCATTCATATTTTACAATCATGGGAAAATTGAGCACGTAATTGTACATGGTTTTTGAAATTATGAAAAATTTCATGTGAAACATTCATATTCTCTACATCCACGTTCAATTTCCCGTTCCCACTTCATATGTCTCTATGCTCGTAAATTTACAAATTTCATCCTTACTCCTGCCAAACTCAGTTTCCAGTCTACTCTCGACAGTACGTCACACATCGCCTTGCGACGTATTTTCACGTACAGAGTGTGTCGATTATTTCACAGCACATCCCCTCATGAAACATTGTAAAAATTTTTCTAGTCTCAGAAAAATATAGAATTCCTTATAATTCCTGGAAAAGTAATAAGGAAAGGATTTTTTTTTACTTTTCAATTTATTTCGCAAAAAAATTATACGATTTTCATTCTCCCTCTGCTCAACTATCTTTCTCGCGCACGCGCGTACTCGTGCCAGCTTCCACACTCACACTTTCACATATGCACACGCGTGCACAATTCAAGAATATATATATATTTATACTTACATAACAAAAAAGTAATACTTCCACGTCGACATACTGCTAGTATCACTGTAAAATGTGCGCATACATTTTCGCTGTGACGAAATTGCTTTTAAATCAAATCGACTGTTTTTTTATAGACGAACAAGAGAATTACCTTTCGTCGTATGAAAATTTCACGGAGAAACTTATAATATCAATTTTTTCTAAACTGTGTTACAATTTAGGAAAAAAACGGAATTTTTATTACTATTGAAAATACTAAATTTTAAAACAATTTAGTAAACTTTAAGATAGATTTATTGATCATATGTTTTTTGTAAAAATTTATTATTTTCAATAGTAAAGATTCTCAATATGACATGTTTGCCCTTAAACTGCAACGCATTTTCGAAAAAATTGATATAAAACATTTTTCCATGTTAAAGACTTTCACTGCAGTAGTAAAAAAAAAAGTATTAAAAATTTCTTAAAACAGTTTGTTCTTACTGAATATAGAAAAATAAACGGAAAATTCTTTTGATTCTTCGCTGTAAAAACAACAAAGATTTGAATTCTTTGAATTTTTCATCTTTTTCTTTCTGCTGCAGAAAAATATTCAATTACAATAAAGATCCGCAGATAAAAATGAGAACACTGTGTAAGATACCATATTTTCATTCAGTTAATTAATACTTCAATACATGATCTTTGTAAAAAAAAATGTGGAGAAAAATATGGTAACTTACATTCACTTTATTATCGGCACTCAGTGATTCAAAACTACAATATTTCGTAAAATACTTTAGTCTTGAATGCAGACTCATGTAAATTAGAAATATGATTTTTTGAAAGATTTAGTATAGCTCTTTTTAAAAAAATAATTACTACAAGGCACCGATGAATTAATTTATTATTGTTACACAATCACTTGGAGATGATTTTCAACGTTTAAACTCGTCACTCATGAAATAAATATTGTAGGAAAAGGAATACATTCACAAAAATATATGTAACTTTCTAGAATGATAAAAATTACCATTCAACTTGCTATACTAAATCTCCAAAAGTAAACATGAACGCCATCTTCGCTAGTTGAATACCTATGTATTGTCATTGCGATATAAAGCTCTAATGATTAATTATCGCACTTTTAAGTAGGTCTTAAGTAAATATTTTACTTTCGTTCGACGATAAATGACATATAGGTTTAGGCAATGTTCTTAACTAGTATCATTTAAAAAATCGAGTCTATTAACGAATAGATAAGTATTTTGTCATATTATATAAGTACGTTCGTGCAAATCTTTCGTTAAAATCGGGTGCATTGAACTGATTTTCGGTAAAGGCACCTGTACTATAATATTTTCATACAATATTATCTTTTCCATAAAATGTTTCTTTCGGCAAAGATACTCTGCTTATGCCATTTAATCCACGATTAGTTTAACTCACAAACTCCTAATTCAGTTTCGAATGAAAAGGCGAATTTTAAACTTGAAAATATTCTGTCACATCCGTTATCCGTTTCCAATTAGAGTAGGAGGTATGGAGGAAGGGGGTGTGACCAAATATTTTAAAGGTTCAGATCCTCTTTTCCGGTGAAAAAAATCATTGGGAAAAGAAATGAATAGAAAAAATTAATTAGTTTTTTGATTGAAATTCAGGAAGTCTGTTCTTCCTGCAAGAGAAGTTTGAATTGATTCTAACTCGAGATTAAATTAGGAGTCTATAAGTGCTTCGAATTTATTGGAAATGAAATTGGAAGGCATAATTGTCTAATGAAGGCCCTTCGTTAGCGAGTGTACTAATTAGCTCTCTTCGTCCCTGTACAGTGATTCGCTCCGCCTACTTGGAACTTTCAAAATCTAGAGATCTGAGGTTTCTCAAGTTCAGGAGAGAGCTTTTAAGCTAATTTTCCTTCACCTTGCAAGACGTCGTGAATTATCATATTAAATAATGAGACGCCTGCTCATTGTCACATATTTAAAACGCACTTATCAAACTAATCGATAGTAGGAATACAATATTGTATAGAAAAGTTAATTTTTTTTTATCTCGAAAGATGCTATCTAAGAACGACATTATTAAATAGTTTGCTTTCCTCACTTTGTTCATTTAACAAATTTCGTGAATAACTTTAAACTGCTGATACTTGGCACAATGACAATATGTAATTTGAATCTTTATTTTTTTACGGATGATTGGATCAATCGACTAACGGAAGTAGCACCCTGTTATGTGATATTGGCGTCAGATCAAGTTTTTTAGTCAAGAGCTGAATCTCAAATCTTCAACTTAGACGGATTCAGTTTTAGGATTATTCATGATAAAATTGAATATAGGAATGAATTTTAAAGTTAGATTAATATCTGATACAAAAAATTCTAAGCACCAGGGACCATCAGATCCTTTAAGAAATATTTTAAAACACACAAGGAAGTTAAAATTATCGTGAAAACTATTTTAATAGACTATTTTAATCAAACTATTTTTTTCCAAACTAATTCCTACATCACTTTTAATTACGTTCACGTCAAAGTTTGAAGCCTGGCTTCACTCGAGACACCTAGATAAGTGGTTAGCACCAATTATGTCTCGTGTAATTCGAATTTGATTCAGTTTACTAAACTGCAAGCGCAACAGTCTGGCTAAAGGATTCAGCTTCGCGGGGTTGTATAAAATTTAAAATAACTAAATATCTACCGTACATAACATAAAGACGAATACAATCAAAAATAGATGATTCTCAGATCCAGTTGATCCACCCGACAATAAATTTATCCCTTGTAAAGACTGTAATATATTATTATCAGTTTTAATACTCGGATTCGGTAAGTTTATCATTGGGGGAATCACACAGAATTTACATTTAAACGTAAATATTCCAGCGATCGGATGGAACAGACATGAAGTAAACTTTGTCGGGCGTAGGAACAATTTGGGGTCTTAATATTACATGATTAAGTCGAATCTCTAAAGGACTTTTGAAAACCGTAAAAGTCAAACTTTCCACGTTAAAACTTTTCAGAAATATACATTTCTACTTAGATTTAATCTTGATTTTTCTTTTGATTTTTATCTTGACTTTTATCTTGATTTTTATCTTGATTTTTATCTTGATGTCCTACGCACTAGACGACTTTCTATGACTTCTAACTCAAAGGCATGAGTAAGGCACTGAAGTTAGAGCGGCAATTCTATTTTTTCTTCCTAGAGCTCTTTCAAAGTGCAATTACAGGGTAATAGAGAGATTAAATGTTTCCTACTGGAGGGAAAAAATGATACCTTAAAAGAAAGGTCGTTATCATCTCTCCAAGGATCTTCTTCGATTTTCGAATCGAGAAGAGCCAAACGCACCCTGGAGAGATTTTCTACATATCCTATCGAGGTGTAGAAAATTTTTAATGAAGTGGATTACCCTTCCATGGCGGTTTCTTGGAGGTTGTGCAAATGAGCGTAGAGACCGTCAGCGGCAATTAAATCGTCATGGGTACCCATCTCAGCAACGGTTCCTTTTTCCAAAACGCAAATCACGTCAGCGTTTCTTATAGTGGCCAATCGATGGGCAATGGTTATGCAAGTCCTACCCTCCATGGCTTTATCTAAGGCAGCTTGTACCACCTGCAACATAAATAGTGTCGTGGCTAAAATCTTGAATATTTGCTAATTCGATAAAAAGGGCAAGAGTTGAGAGTTTAGATTCAAGAGACTACTTGCAAAATTTCTTTCTGAGGTGATGTGTTTTGCAATTTCTGAATAAACAGTCTGAAAGGGATGTTTAGCTTAAAAATCCTTGAAATCCTTTGATGCTAAGAAATATACCTAAAAAACGAGATAAAATAAAATAATCTGCTACAGGAGATTTCTTACAATATATATGTAAATTAGCTTAAAGAATCTTAAGGTTGAGATACCTTAAAAGGACTGGAAAAAACCAACATTTTCTTTATGGAAAGAGATTAAAAGCTTTCCTAGTGTGGACTGTATAATTAGATCTTCCTCATCTCGAATTTTTTTATCCACTCGCGTTTTACAATTAAGTCTTCTCTCCTTTGGCCTTTCAGCTCTCGTCAACTGTGCTATTCGGTTAGCTGGTGACCTCAGCATTTGCAGATGCTTTCCCGATTAACAGCATTCTGACGAATGGCTCTTTCTACTGAAATATGCGTTTCGAAACGAACCACAATCGTTCCACACGATTGCATCGAAATTCACTACCGGTTAGGCCACCTGTAGTCCACCAAATTTTCCAACTTGAAGAGAATTCCGCGATCATAAAGCCTACGTACTTCCGATTGTCGGCAGTATTGCACGTGCATGTATTACTCGATGAGGCGAACTAGTGCAACAATCCGCTTATCGATTGAATGCAGTCAGAAAATTCGCGAAAAACATTCTCGAAAAGAATAAAGGAGATGAGTCTCCAATAAAGGTTTTGTTATTCATAAAAATATCGTCCAGGAAACTTTTTCTCAAGAATCAAGATATTACACGAACTTTTTCAATACATGTTCTAGAAAACAATAAAGAAACAAAACTAAATTCCAGAAAAGATCTAAAAATCGTGTTAATTTCAGATATTTATATTTTTTCTTTTTTACTTTTATTGGTGTTAAATTCAAAGACGCTGCTGCTATTTTTCACATCTTTAAAGGGAGTAAAGGTACGTATTGAAATAAACGCCAAGCTTGTGAAATGAAGAGCAACTCACTCCACTTTCATGAAACACACACCACCAATTAAATGTCTCATAACTCCACAGAGAAATAAAATTGAAGGCAGTTAAAAGTCCGTGAGAAAATTCATGAAAAGTTTACTGCTGCATAAAAAAGCACGTTTTGGTACGCTCAATTGAGAGATCTGCTTGGAAAGTTGTAAAAAATTTAATATATCTAAAACGTATTACAAAAAAATCTGTCATAAAAAATGTCGAAAGAGTTTTTTGTGCGTAATAGATTATAATGTAAAATTTCACAACCATTAGGACAAAAGTATAATTTACAAAAGATTTTTATGTTTCAGGTTTCTCTTTTCGACAAAAAATACCTAGTCACACTTAATTGAAAAATGGGAATGTATGTTACCAAATATTTTCAAGTTTCAGACTCGCCTTCCGAAGGAAATTAAATTTTTCTCTACTTAGATATTAATCTTTCATTTTGCTGAAAATATTTGATACCAATTTCCCTTAAAATGATATATCGAGATTGCAGAAAGAATATCTCAAGATAATAAACGACGTTAAATATAGAGAATCGAGTGTTTCGCGATAAAATAGGCTTTATTAAATGTCTATAGATCGACAGGAAGAATATAAGAATTGAAGGAAAAGTAAACATAGGATTACAACGATCCGCAGCGATCCGATGAAGGGTCTTAGGGGATTTACCAAGCTGAGAGGGATGAAAGATGCTTGTCGTAGCGCTGAGTTAATAAACCCCGAAGGGAGGAAGGTTCGCTCTTTTCTTCTTTGCAAACCCTGCGGCATCAAGTGTGAAAACACTAAAAAGCTCGAATTTTTAACGCCTGAGTTTTGTTCAACACAATCGACGTCGAGCATTTCGTTCGAAGAAAAGTGTTCTCGAGTTATTTATATCTAGTTTAGCACCGAGATTTTTATTTTTTACCCTATCATTACTGTAAAAGAATTAAATTGACCTATTATTGATTTATTATTGATTATTATTGATTTCTTTTGTCTTCATTTTCATTTGTCCTAATTATATTATAGTTTTACCTACTTTCAAACTTTTTGAATTTCTGTTTGACCTAATTTTTTATTTTCCTACTTGTTTTTAATCAACTTTCCAGTTTTCCCAATTATAATTTCCAGTTTTCTCATCGATCCGAATGCCTGCATTCTAATACGATGTGCAATTTAAAAAAAATCGAAGTGATGAATATTATTTTATGAATTCGGCCTCTAAGCCATCATATCTCAATAAATTTTCATTGCACTTGTTGATATTTCTCTTTTCAATAGTATTTCCATTATTTGAGAATAAAACATAGTATCGATTCCTTTTAATGAACACGCTTGTCGATCCCCTGTCAATTTAGATTGCTTCGGTGGATCCAAAATGCTAATACATAATTGTTGGTCGATGAATCACTTGAATACTGATTAAAGAACGCATTTACCGCGAGTGCAACGAATCTCCGATTTAGTTCACGTATAGAGCAGTAAATACATTAACACTGATTTGTGTTCATTAGAATGATGACATTAAGTGGTTTTCCGGTTAAACCTCAGTAGACTGTAGAGAGAGAGAGAGAGAGAGAGAGAGAGAGAGAGAGAGTAAGAGATATATATGAGAGAAACTAATGGGACCAATAAATTTTCGTTTTGAAAATTATAGCCAATTACGTAGCGCATAATTAACAATTATTGAAGCAAGTGGTCTACATCATATTCATCGGTTGAGCTTGTTTTGATAGTCAATAATCGAGATCTTTATTGAAACGATATTCAACGTTACCTACTTTTTGAAGAGGATAAAACATTTTCCAATTTAAAACTTGTTGACTCACCTTTTCACTTTGTGTATCCAATGCAGAAGTAGCTTCATCCAACAACAGTACTCGAGGATTTCTGACTAAAGCTCGCGCGATAGCGATACGCTGTTTTTGCCCACCGGATAGTTGCGTTCCCTTGGTACCTAATCTCGTATCATAGCCCTGGAACAAGAAGAGGGAAGCATTTACCAAAACAGGATTTACGTATTAAAATCTTAGATTTTATGCTAAAACTGAAGCTTTGAATTATGTTGTTTGTGTAAGAGCTTAAAAAGTCTTTGTAAACTGTTTGAAATGTGAAGAGGAATATTAAATTTAAATAATATAAAATCATGAACTCCGTCAATTTTTCTACTATTTTTTATCACATGTACTTCTTATTTAAAAAAAAATATAAATAGTTAAGTGAATAGAGTTACTCAGTACTTACTAAAGGTAGGGAGCTGACAAAGCTGTGAATGTTTGATTTCTTCGCGGCTTCAATGATCTCTTCCATCGGTACGTATCGATCATTAGCTCCGTAAGCGATGTTCTCGGAGATCGTACGATCAAACAGCACTGGCTCTTGACCAACAACACCAAGTTGACGGCGCAATATGGGAAGAGAGACCGAGGATATGTCACGACGATCCATAGTTATAGTTCCAGTAAGCGGATCGTAAAGTCTTTGCAAGAGTTGGATGCAGGTGGACTTACCGCAACCGCTCTGCCCAACCAAAGCCACCATCTGGCCAGGTTTGACAATCAAATTGAGACCCCTGAGAATTTGCATCTCGGGTCGCGTTGGATAGTGGAATTCAACTTTAGAGAACTGAATCAGACCATCTGCTTTCTGTAAATTCAAGCAAAACAGAAAAAAGTTACTCGTCGAACTACACTTGAACTAACTTTCTCAGCTAACTTTATCAGTTAACTTTCTGCATACTTGATCAATCTTCAATTTCAAAAGAGATACTTTTCTCAAAATCAAACATTTCCAATTAACTTATCATCGAGGAGTTGGTTAATCATAATACATACCCAATCTTTATCCTTCTCTTCATATTCTGGTGGTGTCATGATTTCCGGCACCCTATCCAGCAATCTGAAGATTCTCCCAGCAGAAATTTTGGCAGTGTTGAAATTGGGAGCAAAGGCAAGAGCCTGACCTAACATCCAAGATCCGAAGATCAAGGCTTCCGAGACTTTGATGACATTTTCATAATCCAGACCTTCTCTAGCTGCGAGGTAACCACCATAATAAAGACTCAAAGCATATCCAAAATAGGGAGTCGTTTGACCACAGGAGAATACCAAACCCCTGAGTCTGTTCTTGATCCGAGTTGCCTGCGCCACATGCTCCAATTCTACACAATATCGATCTAAAAACGCTTCTTCTTTTCCAAGACTTGCTACAGTTCGGATGTTAGAAATGGCCTCAATGGCGATTCTTGTAGCGCATTCCATTTTTCTTTTCTCTTGGAGGCCTTGACCACTCATGATCCTCGCTTCGAAGAATACAGCGCCAAGTACCATAGGGATAGAAATCACAGAGACCAAAGTCATCTTCCAGGTGTAATACATTGAGATTCCGATACCTAGAACTAGAGTTGACAATGCTTGGAGAATCGCTCCAATTCGACTTCCTGTGGCTCCTTGAACTGCAGCTGCATCTGATGAAAGTCTGGCACACAAGGCACCAACACTGTTCGTGTCTTCATCGTACCATCCCATTTCTTGTTTCAGCATAGCCTCGAAGGTCATGCTTCGAAGTCTTGTTGTCATCCGGACACCTGCCAATCCGAACATGTACATTTGAAGGAAAGTTCCAATTCCAGTGACGACTCCGACTACAATAAAGAGGATGGCGTATTTGAGGGTTCGACTCTGCACTTGAGCTTCATCAGTTTCAGTGAAAACTCCGTAGACTTCTCCAAACAGCACCGCAAAGGCTGGAAATGATGCACCCACTGTCGCCGCTGCAAAGCAACCTGAAAATTTAAAACTGAAGTTAGATCTCCTGATTGTAATGAATATCTGACAATTACATAATTATCTGGGTTCAAAAAATCTTACCAATGACATTATAAATCCATTCCGGTTTGTTCAGATTGAATATTCTCATCATCGGTGCATCGTACGGTTTCTCATGTTCTTCCAGTTGTATTTCGGATGTGTCGGAACCACCAGCTAAAGATAGACGATGGGAGTGCATAGACAAAGTTGAGAATTGCTTCTTCAAGGGTGGTTTTGGTTTCACAGCTTTCGTGGCAGTCACTGTTTTAGCAGCGGAAGCGGTTGCCTTTGCTGAAAATAGTCCAATGAAAAATCAAAGATAAAACGTAAAACCTTGAGATCATTCAAGTTCAATTGATGGACAATTTCTTACCTTTGGCTACTGCGTTGGCATCAGCTGAGACGAGGCCATAGTAGTGTTTGCCAAGAGCCATTAGCTCTTCATGAGTGCCCATCTCAACGACCTGTCCTTCCTTGATGAAAACGATTCTATCGGCATTGGTGATTGTCGAAAGTCTGTGCGTAACAACGACTGTTGTTCGACCTTTAGCTGCAGCATCCAGTGCTCTTTGAACTGTAGCCTCACTGTGTAAATCTAAAGCTGATGTTGCCTCATCAAGTAGAAGAATTTCGGGCCTTCGAACCAGAGCTCGTGCAATTGCAATTCTTTGCTTTTGACCACCTGAGAGTTGAGAACCCCTTTCACCGACTTGACTGTCGTAACCCTGAAAAACGGAATTGGAGTTGTTTCCATGTAGAATATTATACTTAATTCAAGTCAATCAATTCAGAACTTTCGCAAGAGCTATTTTGAAGAAGAGGAAGTAGGAGGAATATTAAAATGAATACTCATGAAAATTATCAGAATTATAAGAATTTAAAATGTTGCATTTCTCTATACGTATTATTTATTGCAAGAAGCAATTCGTATTTCAATAGCTGTTTAACAGGTCCAATGCTGTCAGAAACAATACCCATTGTACAGAATTCCTCCAAGGACCCCACAAAGGGATCTGACGGAATCCTTAGAAATTTCGCTAGAATAGAACGATACTGTATCTGATTTACTACACCTAGTTTCTGTAAAGGAAGCTCTGTAACTACGCAGTTGATTTAATATCTAATATCAATTTAGTCTCAATTCCACAAATTCTATGTCTTAAAAGACACAATTTTCCATATGGAAGCAAAATCTTATTTGAATTAGTAATAATACTGAAAATTCATTGGGAATCAAATTATTACAAAGAACACTGTTAGAAATTTCTCAGGTAATTTTACGAATATTTCTAACAGTGAAGAAACTTTTGTAATGTTGCGAATAAATCCATTAATCGCTTTTCTCCTAGAGATGTAAATAGTACATGAATATTTCTGAGTGAAATGAGATTCTCGAGATGTTCTCGTGATTTTGTAGCAAAATCTAAACTTGATCATTTAAATTCTTGAGGGCTGAGTAACACCTTGAAGCAAATTAAATTACTCGTAAATGAGAGGTAGTGGAAGACAAAATATCGCTTCCCTCCACTGAAAGCACGCGGAAAACGAATGAATGGGCTCGTGGAGCCGAGAGAATTATCTCGTTCGCGCCATGCTCATCCGTAATCGCATGGGAGATAGGATGCTCGGGCTATCAGGTCGTCAATTGTCCGAATGGCTTTCGACCGTTTTGCGGTTAGAAACTCGTGGAGGCACGATTCAGAGTGGAGTGGGATTTTAATTAACGAAACTTCTACCCTGAAGAGAGAATTACACTGCATATAGATCGTATTGGTAAAGAAGATACTGATGGCCAACACAATTTCTTAAACCAATTTAATCTCAAGAAACTCACCCAATAAATTCAGAATCCGTACTATTTTTATTCTTAAAAATTAGTATCTGTGAAAAATAGAAGGATTTCGAATTTCCAATGGCTATTTCATAAGTTACAATATTGTAAATATCCCATCACGATATTTACGTCCATTCTAAATTATATTTGCTTTCTGCCTTAGCGAATTAGGAATCTCTAGGGTGACGTAAATTAACGCCAGTGTTTGTTGACGTATTTTACTGTTTGCTCTAGGTTCAAATGCGACTTCTGTAACACCTGAGGCTTGAATAAGCTCGATCGAATTAGATACATAATGATATTAACAGAGATCTATTACACTCTGCTGGTACAATTCCCCTCGTATTCGTATCTCGAAATTGCACCATGTAGCAATACATTTCTAATTTATTGCTATTGAATAATTCCTGTTAACAATTACATACCATAAATAGAGAATTGATACCAATTTAAAATGAGATGCAAGCACATCAAAAAGCAAATTAGGCAAAAATAATATCTCAGAAATATTCAGAAATAAAATGAACATAATGAAGTGAATATTGCAAACCGCAATCTTCTTTATAAATATTTATCAAACGTTTAAAGGAATTAAGTCTGAAAATTTCACTTTGACTGTTAAACAGAGGCACAGTTTAATTTAATTTCAAATGGTTCCGATTTCCTCTTCTCTTTAAGTCTTGTTCGCTTATTCTATTGAAGTTCAATTTACGTGTACTATCGAGAGGCAAAAGGTAAAATAGAGAAGAGACGTGGGAGTGATCGAGACTCACCTCCGGCAGTTTGCTGATGAAGTCGTGAGCGTTTGCTTCCTTGGCTGCTTTGATCATTTGCTCCTCGGTAACGCTTTCATTTCCGTAACGGATGTTCTCGCGAATAGTAGTATCAAAAAGAACGGGTTCCTGTCCAACGACACCGATATAAGATCGAAGCCATTGCACATTCAACTTTGCTATGTCAACGCCATCCAGAAGCACCTAAAAGCAGAAAATAAATTCTTAATTGAGCATTTATAGTTTCCGATCCATGGAGGCTTTTGTAATATTTTCAATTTCGGTGCATTTTACGAGAAGATAAATTAGTCGTAAATTACTCGGGCTGAATGAAAAAATGCACCGAGGAAAGATGAGTTGCATAAATATTCATGGGTGCAGATATCTAAGCATTCTATGGGTTACGAGCGGCAAGTTAATATCGAAGAGCAGCGTCATGAATAACCAAGCGACACTTTTATCCTCGCAGAAATTATGGTGGACATTCAGCGAATGGCTGTCGCTTAAAGCCATGTGTGCACACAGCCCTTATGAAACGACCTTTTCATGGTCCATGAGAAATAATTATTTTACGGTTCATCCTATCATCTACTTGCACTGTCTGTGATAAGTAGGAACTGTACATTGTTCCCTGTCCTTGTTGTAGCTTATATATAACCGTTTGTTTCACTTAACACACTCCTCTCTTCATGAGAGAACATTTTGTGGAAATAGTGTAGAGATGAGATCCGTTTCATTACGTAAAAAGAATTTACATTTTTAATAACAAAAGTCTAATTAAGAGACTGAAAATTGTATTACTTAAAATTGTTCCATTTGATGTCCAAAGATCACTAAAACATTTTTATCCTATGGAATCTTCTAAGATTTGAAAAATTCATTAAAACAAAGTGAAAGCCTAGAAGTGGAACCAACCTGTCCTTGAAGAGGATCGTAAAGTCTTTGAATGAGTTGGAGACACGTAGATTTTCCGCATCCTGAACCACCGACGAGAGCGACGGTTTCACCATGTTTGATCTTGAGATTCAAGCCCTGAAGTACTTTGACATCTTTCCTAGCAGGGTAGCGGAAGTGAACGTCCTTGAATTCTATTTCCCCGGTTACAGTCGGCAGTTTTTGTCCCTCTTTGCTAAGACTGTCAATTGTAGGTACACGATCTAAAACCTAAGGACAGAATTGTCGAATTTAAATAAATACAAATTCAACTGAAATAAACCAAAGTTCCTCAATATTCAATAATGAAAATTAAATTTGTATGTAAAGTATGGCATGAACATAATGTGAATTTAAAAAGGTGTAAAGATAAAATTTCATATCATCAATACAGACATGTAGCTTCAAGATTTAAAAAGTTTTAAAACTGAAATAAAATCTTACCTGGAAGATTGCGGCAGCAGATCCTCTGGCAACTGCGAAAGCTTCTAAATGGGGTGATGTTAGACCCATGTTTTGTGCACCAGCGAGAACACCGAAAAACACAATCACTAACACAGCCGGTGTATATTCCTTCACTTCCTTAGGCCTATCCTCCCAAATAAGCTGCACACCATACCAAAAGGCCAATGCATAACTTAAATAGATGATGAACCACATAACACCACCACCAACACCAGACCACAATCCACGCTTTATGCCCGTTTTCTCAGCCGGCACTAATTTCTCCGCATATCTAGCAACTTCTTTCTGCTCGCCATTAAAGGCAATCACAGTCCTCACAGCACCCAGAACTTCTTCTGCGACACTTCCAGCTTGACCATACGCTGCCAACTCCAAGGCTGAAAGCGAACTCTGAACCTTGGCGACTACTGCTGTTGCTATGACAATCACTGGTGCACAACTGAGCACCACAAGAGTTAACTTCCAACCGTAGATGAAAGAGATGATGATGGATGAGATGAAGGACACCATTAGGTATGTGAAGATCCCCAATTTCTCGCCTATACCGTCTTTCATCTTATCCAAATCTCTGAAGTCAAAAAAGGAAAGATGATTTTAGAATGATGAGATGTTATTGTCAATTCATATGAAATATAAGAATTCGTTGCATAATTATAAATAAATTAATTGGCAAATATGATTGAGTCAAACTGGTAGAAGGTTGGGCGTATTAATTACAGATTATTATGTAACATATCATTATCTTATCAACTGACTACTTCTTCAAACTGATTGAACAAAACACCAGTAATCAGAGAGATTAGATACTTGTACATCGAATAAAATCGCAACTCAATATCAAGGTCCCAATTTACATTTTAAAGGGTTCAAGAAGTTTATGAGTTCAGAATATCCGGTATACGGAATCTTAATATCTATATATAGAAATCTTTGAATTAAAGGGAATTTCAGAACGGCCTGTTGTCGTTGATGTGAAACTTGATTAAAGGTGAACAAAGATTGAAGATATGCTTTTGAGATCCACACCTGTTGCGCGATATGACTTACGAACTTTCCTCTCTTGCTCCTCAGTTCAATTTACTTTGATAATTTCGCAGTTAGAAATTGATGGTGGATTGAAAATGTAAAAGACTCTAAAAAGTTTCTTCCAAAGTAAACCTTCCAGTAAGAGAAATATTTTTTCTGAAAGTGGCTAAACTAAAACTCACTCTGTAATTCTGCTGGCGAAATTTGTCGAAGTGTTGGTGTCATACCATGCCATGTCCTGCCTCAAGACAGCTTGAAGAAACATTTTTCTTAATCTAGCGATCTGTCTTGATGCTGCGACGTTTAATAAATCGACTGTAAAGATGGCAAAAACAAACTGGAAACATGACAAAGCTGCACAGGACACACCAAAAGCTACCGAGTCATCATATAAGGCATCCATCCGTTCTGCTTCCGTTGCGTTCGGATACCTGATAAAATTTCGAAAAATACATACTATAAATATTTCAAACTGTTGAAATTTTTTGACTTTCATTGTTGTTTTCCATTCAACTCTAATAGTTAAATCTAGAAAACTCTTTTTTCCCTTGAAAGGCGGATGAAATGATAACATTAATCATAGTAACTATTACAGTTGATGAACTAACTTATCATCGAAATGAAGCATATAATCTTTCGATAACATCTATCATTATAAATACAAAATAAAGTCCGTGTAATAAGCGTGATTTTAGATAATTAAAATGCTATCATTATTTTAAGTAATTGTTTATAGGCACAAAACCAAATTTTCGAATTTTTGTCAAATACTTGTTCCTTTTGAAGACAAAACTATGGGGTATAAATTTGAGCTTTGTATTTTTGATTTTAGGTCTTTATACTACCAAATAATTTCGAGAGCACCTTCAATTTTTTTAATTTCAATTTTTGGGAGCACTTTGATTGATATAGATTTACACCTTAATCTTTTACGTTACTTTTAAATACTTTTTAATAGACACTTACAAAATCTTTCCTCCACCAAACCACTCCATGATGATAGTTGGTGTACTCGTCTCATTTGCTTTGTTACGATCAACCAGTAAGGTTGTGAATTCTCCATACTGGATGGTAGAAATGGGAATGCAAAGTCCAGTTAGGGTTCCCATTAAGAGTCCCCCCCACACAAGCATCAGCTCCCCGAATGTCGCAAATCGAAACTGTTGATAAATATAAATTCCAATTATATTATTATTATTATTATTATTATATTATTCAATGATTGGATATTAAATCGAAAGCTTTAATTTATTTCTATGAAAGTTTGGAGTTCAATGAAAGTTTGCCGATCAATCTAAAATGTCTGAGACTCCATTTTAGCATCATTAAAGCTCCAGGGCTTAGCCATTAGTTATATTGACATACATTTAAATTACTTTAGAATTAAAAACAGGCAATTTCAAATAATTTCCAAATAATTTCAGTATAACTTACAAGTAATTTTTGGAAATGGATGGGGGTTAAAAAAGAATTTGATCTGTAAACGTATTTTAATTTTAGACTAGCTTACACAGAAAAAAAGTGGTTCAATTAAAGGCGAGGTAGAAAAGGTTAAATTCCTGGGCAAATTAATTATACCGACGTTTGAACAAGAAAAAATTGCACTTACGAGTCTGTAATAAGGTACAGGTGGTAGTGTAGGTGCTGCTGGGGCGACCTTCTCCTCTTTGGTTTGAGGGGGCACGAATTCACTGTGGACAGAAGAAATTGATGCTTCATTAACATCGTGCTTGACTTACAAAGTCATGCCCGCCCCGTTATTATCGATAAAAGAAAGAGTACTTCCGACCCGGTGATTCATGCTTTTCCAATATTTAAATGCGTTCAACTCCTTGAATTTCTTTGCTTTTATCTCTCTATTCATAAAATTCGAAATTAAATTCTTAGCATATGTTCTTCCTTTTATATTTATTATTTTTACCGATTCTTACTCGAAATTAAGTTCTTTTTATACACTGAAAAAAAATATCTCGATTAATTAGAGTATTTTTATTAATTTATTGTTGCTTTAAAATAATAATACAGAAAAGCAAGATGTGTCGGAAAAAAGCAATGTTTCGAAAAAGATTTTCTGTCTCCCAAATATGTGTAAATTAGCTAATCTAAAAGCGGAATAGAATTATCAAGTCTAATCACGAGGACCAATCGCGAGTCAACGTCGTGGAAAATATCTGCAATTCAATCTCGAAAGACGGAAGTAAAGAAGATCGAAGCAAAGCACTTCTGTCGGAAGTACTCTCGAAAATCTGTGCAACTGTCCCAAGTGAATGGAACCGTGTGTCTCTTGCTGAAAGAAGACGAAATTCGAATCTTGTTGCGACGGAGCAATTTTCAAGGGACTAGTAGTAACATTTCCTTTCATGCACTTTGAGCATACCATCATACTCTCGTTACCACTCGAGCTTTCGCTCTTACTTCGACCTTAGATAGATTCGTGTTTCCCTTTACTTGTTTACTCTTAGTCCACTCAATTCAAGTACTGACATTCCTATTTGATATTCGTATTTGTATTCGTATTCATATATTTGCTACATGATCTGTTACAAACTTATTCGTACATTGGTTCTCCATTTTGTTGTAGCATAAATTCCACTTCTCCATTATCCTTGTCCTTGTCTCGTTGTGTGTCTGCAAACGAAATATATTTACCGTAGACACACGCGCTTTTAATTATATCTTTCTCTTCTTGCACCTGAGTATTGTTAATGAGGTAAATTATTTTTAGAACTTAAAATTAAGTTAGTTATGACGAATTTCAATAAACTAAAGTATTCCAGTATATCAATTCTTAAATTAATCAGTATTCGTTTTTATCTATCTGAAACTCACAATCTTCCAAATATATACATGCAATGCATAAATGAGCGTTTGATTTTTAAAAATATTTCAGTTTAATCCTATTTATTATTTAATATGTAAAGCAGTATATTTGGAACCAGTAATAGATTTAATGTATATAATAGTTCTAGAATCAAAGGATCGATAATATTGATAAAAACGAACGGTAAAAGGTCTTAATGGAGCCGGAACTGCTAAAGAAAAAAGTACACGAGCATACAGACAATAAAAGGAATCGAATCGAAATCCGAACGTCCGATTAAAGTCATGATAGACGATCTAAACACGGCTTTGTTTCCTTGCCATATTGAATCGAATAGTTCATATATCACTCCACATGTCTACAAAAAGCCACACAGTGAAAATGTAGAGGACATTTTTCATAAAATGCAAAGAAACGTAACTTAATTTTTGAAAATCCTATTTGAGAATTTTTATATTTTTTAAACACATGTTTCAATCCCCTTTTTCAGATCATTTTTCTTTTCAGTCCATTGTTTCTTTTTATAATAAATACACTATTCCGCACGTTATTCATATCTTTGAAGTAAAGCTAAAATTCTACGTTTTACTCTCTAGGGAGTAAAAAATACAACTTTAGCCCTGCTTCATAGACGTTTCCTGACAACCTTTTTAAATCTTCTTTACCAACCCCAGTTTCACATGCCATTTCCTAACTTCTTTTCGCGAAAGAAAATTACATGGATCTTGCAAGCAACGTGAGTACTTCTAAATACTACTTCAAAAGTCGGTCAAGAATTCCCGAGGGGGCTCCATTAGCCACGTAATTGCCGTTTCAAAGTTTCCCGACAAAACTGAGATCGGCGGACCCTAGTCCCTACATCCACTATATCATCGCGGGACCAGAACGACCTGATTACCGTTCCAAGTCTCGTTTCCCGATCGACTGTAACCTAAACTTTGCGAATGAACAACGACACATGTGATTGACGACACTTATAATGACGGAATTTTTTTTCTTCTGAAGAAAATGATCTCGTAAAATATCCTCTGAATCTTAAATTTCTTGTAACTACTTCGAAACACGTTTAACTCATAGATTTCATTTAAATAATTTTCCAATTTCAAGAAATTTATTATTTAACACTCGAGGAAAGTGCAAAATTGAACCATAGAATGTGGTAGAAATACTGAAAAGATCCTTCAAGATAATATACATTTCTTTTTAATTAAAAACTCTTTCACAGAAAGTTTATTGCAAGCGAGAAACGACAGAATAATTCAATAGTCAAGATAATTTTAAATAGAAATTACAATATCTGATATTTGAGATAATAAAACTTTCAATATCATTGCCGAAAATGATTAAAGCTTATCTATAACATCTATATCAATTGAATTTTATCTTTGATCAAAAGAGCAAGCAATAATAATATTAATGGTTCATCAAATAATATAGTAAATTAGCAATTAGAAATTCTAATCTTTCTCTCGAGTTGTTAAATATAAATTATTTTTGTAAATCCTTTTTCAACCTGCTTTTTCAAATCTCTTTCCAATCACCTTTTTCAATTAACTTTTACAACCCACTTTTTGAATTCCGCTTTCAAAACAAATAAAACATCGAGTGATTTTTATGTTTGATCGACAAAGCAGATAGTAATAATAGTATTAATTATATCTAGACATAAATAATAAAATGAATTAGCAATTAGAAGACTAGCATAACATAATAAATATTTTCAAATGAATACTTACACCTCGAGAGGATTTTTTCTGAGCGTTGAGAGTTTATTCTGGGGGGCTCCATTTGGATATCCTGCGGATGTGTCTCGCGAGGATTCGAGGACCACTGATAAATTCGCTGTGTCATCGCGCATTCTCAGTTAACAACTCTGCAACAAAAAAATATTGATGGTCAAAAAATAATTCTTAACAAATAATTTTTTCACCTCATAACTGTTACCAAACATTTTATTTCCTAGTCAATGACCGTACATTATTTTTAGACATAATCTTCAATGATTCATTATTTCTTCACGTGCAGAAGATTAAGAAATCACTAATAACCGATATGCTGAACAATCATAAAGGAGAAGCAACAGCAATTGATTGTTTTTACTATTAGATACATAAAAACTAATTCTAAAAGACCCATATATGCAGAAATATTAATAAAATTAAATAGATTTAAAAGAAATCAAGAGAAATATCGCCATAAATAAAAAAACCTCTAGAAGCCTTCAATAAAAGAAACTCAAAGATCTCGTTAGAACACTCAAAACACCTCCTTGTCGACAGATGTTTTTTCATGAAATTCGTTTCCTGTAATATAATCCTCTTTGCGCTACCAAATCCAGCCTTTCATAAAATCTTGACTCGTCTCGTCTCCTTCAAGCAACGAATCTAGTAAAATGGCGGTTGCACCACAATCTTCTTATTAGAATCAAGTCGTAATTTTAGAAAATTGGTTCTATGGAAAAATTGAGTTCTTTGATCAAAAAATCATTCATGCATTTGAAAAATACGCAAATAAAAAAAACGCACTTCTAAAAGTAGGTAGTAGATAAACTAATAAAATCATAGATGTAATAGGAAAAATTCGCAAAGTTTGAAAAGATTCTACAGAGCAGAAAACGTAGAAAATATATCGTAAAATCGGAAATACGAAAAATTGAGTTGAATTTATTTTATTTTCGTTCAGCGTATCATTTTTTATGAGAAGATTGATTTTCTTGTGTTTAGAATTTCTCAAGAATTCTTTGAATAATTCTGATTTAATATAATAGTAATATACAAACATGGACTTTAGTCGATTTACAGAATGATATCCATCGAAATAAAATCGTATCATTAAATAGGAAATAACTTTTAATATTTGTTTACGACAATAGTAATATCAATTTTCTCGTCATCTTTTTTCTCGATTCGATCTAAGGAGAAAGTTTTATTTCCAAATTTCCCAATATCCAAACAGCCTTGGTACTTTTCTCATTTTTACAAGGTTGTAAATCATCAATGAGCATGGAACCGGAAGGAAAAGCGGAAGTAAGTTGAGGTTGAGGGAGATACGGGAAGCATTCGCAGCGTTTTGTCGCACCCGGTCCTTCCCCACAAGTTGAACCACAGGGCGAGACTGGATCCTACTACTTTTGCACCCTCTGAACTCAATTACCCCTTGAAAACCAAGTTCCACTGTGTCACGTGGTTTACAACCACATAATCCTCACCGGCCGCCTAAATCGCATTTAACCGTATCCTTTTACAAAAAAGTATAACGTTTAGCTGAATTAAGTTATGATTTATAAAGGGAGATATTTTTGTTGACCGTATATTCTTCTCGATAATTAATTTTTTTACGATTAAATCGACCAAAAACGAAATATGAGGCGAAATGTGCTGGTTAGAAAAATTTAACTCTATGCAGTTTCTAAATTATCATCAAAATGTTATTTTAGTTGCTAAGCTCTTTTCCAACTCCCTTCTCCAAAAGACTTTTCAAACAAGGGAGAGTAGAGGGACTTTTTTGCACTCAAAAAAATATTTTGTGCAACAAAATATGTTTTGTTGGCTGAAATAAATTTTTGTTAGTTCCACAAAACGATTTGTTGGTTTAACAAAACGTTCTCTTGACCCAACAATAATGTGGTTGAGCCAACAAAAAAGTTTTGTTGCACAAATATCAACAAAATTATTTTGTTGTCCGAACCAAACCTTTTTTTCAGTGTGACGAGTAGTGAAAATAAATATGAGTCGAAAGAATACCTCTCCTCCAAAATACAAAAAAAAAATTTAAATAAGACGTACTTTTAGTAAAAAGAATCATTTTTCACAAATCAAAAAATTATTTCATTTAAGATAATGCATTTTTAATTTTTTCCTGGCTTTTTCAAAAATGTTTGATGTATCTTCTCAGGAGGGAAGTCAGAAATTATGCGAAATGTTGATCTTCTCTGGCGAAGGTCCGCGAATTATTTTTAATCAGCTTTTCAGGTCGAGTCGGTATCTTTGCACGCGTCTGCTTTTGTTGGCACGTTAAAGACTGACACGGTCAGATAAGGTTAAGGCTTTGTGGGATGAAAAAAATCTTGGTTTCCGCTACCTATTCATATAATTCGTACTTATCACTTTACTCAATAAAAATTTGAAAAGTTGGTAAATTTAAAAATCGATTTATAAAAATTATAAGATTTAAAATTAGTTGAATATAAATACTATTCTCTTTAAACTCTTTAATTCACTTTAAAATTCTTTCATTGAATTTCATTGACTAAACACCCAGTTAGTAATCAGCAAGTTCCTAAGTCTCCAGTTTTTTCCAAGAAGAAAAAAAGCAAAGCTTTTGCTAAAAATCTCTGTACAAAGCCACATCATTTTCTTTTTTTTTTTTTGTTTTGTTATTGGCTCTACATAGAAAGCATTCCAATTGCTCCATTTTAAACGCGTATGTTGGGGAAAACGCGAAAAACTTTTCTACGAGCATCAAATGGAAATTCCGTTTAACGCGCGACAGATAGTCGTTAAAAGCCGAAGAGACATGTCTGTGTTCTGCCTACGGCAGTTACGAAACATGTATGGTCGGTTGCCAGATTTAAAGTTTGAAACCGGCCTTGTGGACAGAGGATTCAGAATAAAGTACATGATTGCCAAATAACTATAGCATTTGCTAAAAGAGAATTTGGAATTACTTGATTGTACAAACTCAATTTTTTCCTTCACGAATTCAGATTGAAAGCAATTTTGATAAACCCCAATAAAAACAATCTCACAAATGACATTGACAAGTTCATTTGATAAAAAGAGGCTAAAGGCTTTGTATTTGTTTTCCTTTGTTTAAAAGAAATTATTCGTCATTATGCTTTCTAGAATCGTCATTTCGAGATAAATTACCTTCTCGATATAATTAATGCAACAATCATTCCAATGATTTCACAGTGTTCTACGGAAGACGATAATAGCACTTAATAAAATATTGACAAGAGACAATGACATCTGATAATGCAATCATCGCCCTGTGTGTGGTAAAAAGTCGTCAGTTTTTAGATTAACAGATATGTCTCTTCACTCAAGTACAGGAATAAACGGTTAGTTCCTTATTGACAATAGGTCATGGGGGCAAATTTTCAATTCTAATTTCAATAGAATTTTTTACTAGAAAAACGAATCTGGAATTTGAAAATATTCTGTCACACTCCCGCACCGTTTTTTAATTAGGACAGGTGGTGTCATTTGATTTTATAATTTTTGTATATGAAAAAATTAATATCTCGAAAAATAATCAATTTATCATCTCAAAATAGCTACTAGGACCCATAATACTAAAATCGATACTGAAATCTTTCTCTCAGGATCAGCCCAGAAGGTGCACGGAAATCCCAAGCAGGTGTTGCGAAACTAAACTGTGGAAGAAATAGCCAGCTTGTGAGCTTCTTTGGGTTAAAAGTGAAGATAAAATAGGCAGAGCTTGGATGAAACTGAAAAATACGAGAGGATAAAGAGGCAGAGAAATTTATAAAATTTAAAAGAAAGTCATAGCTGCTTGTGGAGAAATAAAAGAAAGTCTGCTGAATAAACTCAAGTATTTAATGTCGTGGGACTGAGTTTAAATTGGTATAGGGACTAGTGTTCTAATTGGTCTAGGGACTCTGCAACCCTAAGCGAATAACTTGTTGGATAGGACTTGACCTAATCTTAGTTGAGGGTAACCACCTGGTTTTCAACTCAAGTAAACGGAAATTCAAGAGCTTAGTGGGAACCCCCTGAATAAGATAAAACTTTCTATACATTTCAATTTGTACTTCACATGAGAGGAGAATCAATCACACTTTGCAGTCACTAAGTCTCGTGTACAATATTCACCAATCTAAGATTATATATTTATAGATATTTATCGCGATCTGATATAGTTACAGTTCTCACTAAAGTCTCCCCTTGTTTTAAGGTACTTTATACTTGCGAGATATTTTTCCCCGATATTTTTCCGTGAAAATCGAATCAGAAACTTAAAAATATTTAGTCACACCTGAATCTAAATCTTTCGATTTGTTATCTATATTTGTAGCCATTTCCTCATCTGATCTAAATGATTAAGTCATGATAGAATTAGATTAAAATTGATCATACTTTTCCCTACAAAATAAGCTACAATTGGATTTTCAGGGACGCGTAAATAATTTTCAAATATTACTTAATACGTTATTCAGTAATTACATGAAGATTTTTTCGCATCATACCTTTAATAAAATGTTATAAATAAAAAAATAAAATTGCACAATGTGTGAGACGTGCGAATCATTTGTATAGACAATTGTATTTCCTATAAAGTATAAATAATATTTCAAGGAAAGAGTATTTATACAATTACAAAATTTTCGTTTCTTTATATATTTTTAACCGTCTTATTAATAATAATTTATTCAACTTTGTCTCTATATATACACTGAAAAAAAGGTTTGGTTCGGACAACAAAATAATTTTGTTGATATTTGTGCAACAAAATTTTTTTGTTGGCTCAAGCAAATTATTGTTGGGTCAAGAAAACGTTTTGTTAAACCAACAAATCGTTTTGTTGAACTAACAAAAATTTATTTCAACCAACAAAACATATTTTGCTGCACAAAATATTTTTTTGAGTGTATATATATAAAATATCACATTTCTTTTGCAATATACCATTGGACAAGAGGAATCGATCAAAAGTCCAAAATTCGGTGTATTTGGCTACACTGTCTTAAACATTAATCTATCATTATTAAATATATAATAATCCTTGATTATTTCCCGACATCTTTGATTAATGTTCTGCAGAAAAATCTCGTCAATTGCTTTGTTCAAGGTGAAGACAAATTCAAGATATGTACTTTAGAAAATATGGTTCCTTCTTTGTCAAAGTTTCAAAGTGAAATATTGATGTAAACTGAGGAGGAGTACTACTTGAAATATGAAGAACTTTTGCTGGCCGCATCATTCATATAGAGAATACAGAAACAGAACAGCAAACGTCAAATAGAATAAAACGACTCTACTCTAAACTTAACACGCTAAAGTTAGATAAGTCTACTGCCAATTTTCTACCAAGAGAATTCCGAAAATGCATCTCATGCATTTATTATATATTAAAAATTTAATGTTCTAAATAGACTGATAATCACAAATAATAATTCTTTCATAAAGGGTTTCCATTCTCTGAAATTATTACAAATATAAAAGAAGTCTTCACAAAGCAAATTTTTCATCATTCAGAGAAAATATATTTTCAAGTTGAAAAAACTGACACGACGTTATAATGGAATGTGTTAATCTATCTGATGGACTTTATAATTATTTTTTTTATATGCTTTCTCGTTAAAATATTTTACCGCGGTAGCTATTAAGCTATATTAATGACTTTTCGAAGCAAAGAAATTCAATGAAATCTCAAAAATAGATTGTCATAATTCATTACATTACTTAAGCCAGAGTCTGCTACTAATTAAGACTTTAATTCATTATTTTGGTCAATGAAGGAGTGATTTCCTGAGCAAATATCTCCAGAAATCTCAATCAATTGTTAGATTAGATATCGATACTTCTTTTTTTTTTTTTTGAAGTATGATATAAATTTTCTCCTGTTTCTGATCTTCAGCTTGTTAATTCTTAAATTAATCATATATCCTCGAGATCTTCCGAATTCGTGAGAGAAGAAATAAATAACATCTGAGTGATCAGTGTTATGAGTTTGTGACACGTTTTCATGATGGCCAAACATATAGTATTTAAGATACCGTGTTTACTCATTATGTGATTAAATCTTCAAAAATTCCGTCGTGTCTAAAAATAATTATTCACCTTTTGCCAGAGAAAACAATCTAAAACTTAGGAATATATTGTTGCGCCCCTTCTGTTTTTTAATTAGGTGTAGGTACTTTTAAGTTTTCTCAAAAAAAAGTCCTATCGAAAACTCCATTTAAATTATTATTGAATTTTTGGCTTTTAATTGATGCTTAAAATTTTAATTTAAGAGAAAAATGGAACTATAATACTACTTCTTCGAATTCAATTGAATAAATTTGCAAAGTAATTTATCATCTAGCTTTCCAAGCCAAAACCAAAAGCTGAACAATACCTTGACTCCACTACTGCTTCCAATCAATGTCCCAAATATGTCTAATCTGGACGACTCTCGTGGACTTAGATGTGTCAACGGGGCCCTTCATAAGTGTCCCTCGCACTAACCGTGTTGCACTTTTTTTTCCTCTATCCTGTCACTCTCACGACACACTCGAGCACTCAAAAATAATAATTTATTTCTCCAGAAAGAAGAGAAAATAGTCAATGTCTTTGAATTCTTTAACTCAATGTCTAATACCGAAAGTATCATTAAACCCACAACTTGCAGAGGTTTCTTTTCCGATCGCGGTACCTGCAATTTTTAATAAGTCAACCTTAATCTATATATTTGATTTATCGCGCGGTAGTAAGTAATTACTGAAGATATGCCTCCGTGAAGCTTTCCTTTTATACCAAAGTGGAAGACACCTTAACGAGCAGATAAGGCTGTATTGACAAGCAACACGCTTTCCGACGCCGCGTTGGCGTGATTCTTAAACTTTTGGTTGCAATCGATCTATTCCTCCCTTTTGCGGAAAACACATTTGATACACGCGAAAGTTTTACTGCATCATTTCTAAGATTTATGCCACTATTTATTCATAAATCTAGAATGCTCAATACTTGGGGTAACTCTTTGAATAGCAAAACGTTTGGTCGTTCAGCAGAACATTTTGTTAGTTAAATCAATATTGTTTCCTTTATATAAGAATGTAGTTAAATTAAATGATATATTTATAAATAATAATTCTGTGGTCAGATAATAAATAGATTATTCCACTCAATTGAATTTCATTCATTATTTCGTATTTCATCATCTGATCGAAATTTAATGAAACGATTACAAATCCAACCACAAAAAGTCATCTACCTATACAAAAATAAAGATAAATTACTGTAAAGATCATGATAATGATTACTCTTGATAAAAAAGCTTTTTATAAAAAAACTCAATTTAGTTAATATTTGAGGAACAATCAATGAGTCAATCAAAGTTTAACTATCAATTGCAATTTTAAATGAAGTCTGCAAAATAATTTCCCTACTTTTCCGAAGCTATTTATAGGGACCAAAGTCGTTTACGCACTCTGAGCCAAATTAATATTTCCGAAGTTATGTTCTAGATTGCAAATGTATGAAACTTGGAAATTTCTAGTCAATTATTTTGAGCATAGATATACAACTTGTCCTATTAATAGAAAGTGTACTAATAAAGATAATCTTAGAGACTGTTGAATCAAGAGTCCCCTATGAATCTTAGATTTACCTGATAAATCTGATGAAATATTTGTGCCAACAATAAAATTACTGTTCGACAAATCTCCCTATTTCTTGATAAGAACATAACATTCTCTCTGAGCTCATTACATTTTACTGAACCACATGATTCTACGTAAGAGACAACGCAATTTATTAATTAGTTAACTCCTATAATTTATAGAATCTATTCATTTCGTCAAAAATTACTTTTGCAATTTTTCTTTAAGATTCAAAGTGCAACTTCTATTCCTCCTCCTATTGATAATTTATTTTCTAAATCTATTCTTCATCTATTCAATATTTGATTTTATTCAATATTAGGAAACAAATAATAATCATAATCGCCAATTTTATGCTTTATGAAACCAGAAAGTCGATGGCAGCCCTGCATTCGGAAATAATGACAAGATCTTGGCAAAGGCTATGGAAATTATTTCTGAAAGCGTCAAAACTTGAAACCTATTTTTAATTTACTCTTACTCGCAACTATTTTTAAAGAGTTTCAGTAAACAAAGTTGACATCTCTTTCAAGTGACATCTGAGGAAGATCTCTACATCTTTTAAATCTTCTACTTAAAAATCTTTTAAATAAAGAAACATTTCTTATTATATAATTGTGAAATTAAATTCTAGTAAAATATTCCATCCAATTCTTCAATCCTAATATCCAAACCTAATCTAATAAATATTTAGGAAAATTTTTCACATTTCCTGAAGATAATTACTGGTGTATGGAAATGATCACTTGTTCAAATAAGTCATTGTTAAATATTGACGCCAGACGACAAGTAGCACTATTTGATTTGATTTGAGTTCCCTCTAAACACAGCAAAAGAAAAATTATCGATTACATTTCGATCACTCAAGTGTCTTCAAAGTCCTTAAAAAGTTTAATGCAGTACATGTTCTGCACCTCAAGTGCATTGTCTTAATTATCGGAACCGGAAGTGAGCCACGTTTTCCTATCTAGGGTAACATTGACCTCCGAGAAAGGTTCATGGCCACGTGTTCGAAAGCACAACCAAGGTCTCAAGGTCTAGGTCGTCGGTGATGCAGACACCTACCACTGCAGTTTTATCGATTAGCCTATTTCTTTCAAGCTTGATTCTTTATATACCTATATTTTCGCCTTTCGATGAGATGAAATTATTTTTAACCATCTATTTACCAAAAACTATATATATTCAGAATTCTTTATATAAGAAGAAAAAGTGAAATGCCTCTTCCAACAGAATTTTTAAAGCTCTAAGTTGATTCTAAATTTAAATCGGCTTTTCACGTTTTATATTTAAAATCATTTTTAAATCTTTCAAATTCAAATATTCCTTACAAGATTCCAACATTTTTCCTCCTAAAATGAATTCGTTAATATGTGAACATAAAATGGTATTTTTGTTTAATTAAAAGAAATTAATTAAATTTTAAAAGAATTACAAATGAAATGATGCCGGATCTCCAAGCCTAAAAAACTTGACTATTTATATTTATTACTTTGTTTATTTTGTATTTATCTTGCTCGCATCACAAGGTCATGTTCGGAAATGAAAAACCGGATGGGATGAGCGCTTCGCATTCACAAATCGCGACGAGGCCGCGGTTTTAAACCGATTTTTTTTGACGGACCGTGAGGTTTTAGAGCTTTCGAACGACTGACGCCACGACGACTCGACGTCCAGACTCTTACGCAACGGCGCCGCTCTTACCCCTCGACGCCGGGCGTCGTGGACGACGTCGACGACGCCCGGCATACCCACGAGGAGAGATCATCCCAAACGTCTAGACGATCTAGTTGTAACCGGCACAATCTAGAACCTATGCCAAAGCGATTGCGTTACCTCGCGTGCGTCGCGGACGTCGCGGGCGTCGTGACGCCTCACGTAGCGACAAGAGGGTTGCTGTACCCAGACACGTCACTATAGATCCGGTTTTCATCCTTCTTCCTCATGATGACGATGAGACCCGGATGAAAATATCAGAGCCTGTTTAATATTAGACAAGTTGCACGATCAAATGTTTCGCATGGAATTTTTTCAAAGATCTATGGACCGCAGAATTGATTACCGGTGAATTATGTTATTATTTAAAGATAATAAGGCGACACGGATTTTTTCACTTTGAATTGAAGGTTTATATCGTCAAAATGTCAGCATTCTTTGATTTTTAAGTCCGTTCTAAAATCCTGGAAGACGAATTATTGTCAACCAATAATAATTAATCCTACTTAACTTATCGTCTAGACCAAAACGGTTTTATCACAGAAATGCAATTTAATTCTCTGATACAATGAACGAGTGAATGACTTGCATCATAAAAGATAAAATATAATTGTTGAACATTGTAAAGGAAATGTTTTACGAACACAAACGTAGAATCCATTGATGGATTGAAAAATATAAAATGGAGTTGATTAAAGATATTCTCTAAATTGATACTCGAAAGATAAAAAGTATTTCCGGTAGTGCTCAGAGAACTACAAAATATATGTTCATGAAGGAAATATACTTTGATTTTCTCATTACTGAATTCGATAAGCATTATGAGATAAGAAGCGGCATTCGATACGTAATTCATACATTAAGGATAGTGGAGATGCATTTCAGATATCAATTAGTTTTGAAAGATAAGAACGAACAAATAAAAAATTTGTTTAACGATAATAAAATAGTAACTCTGATTAGGGCATATAAAGAGCAAATGAAATTCACTTTCATCCTGCAAAATCACTAAAATATTTCGAGATAATACTTGTCCTCTAAGTGATGATTCAAGTTTCCTGCAGATCTATCGCGCAAGTCATGTTTATTTATCCATATACTTGATTAGATCGTTCAGGGAGTTTTAAATATCGAGCAATTTCTCACCTTCGTAACAAATAAATATTTTGAAAAGAATTTAATCTGAGATATCAAAATAATTACCACTCTAATTTCTTGAATAATCACTTAACACCGTAAAGTTAACTCAAACAATTCAAGATGATAAACAAGTAAATTCATTATGGCTTTATTCGCGTCGTTAGTCAACAAGTTTATAAGTGTTTGTGGAAAAAAAATATAGAAGGTAACATCGGTAAATTTATCAGCACTCAAATTTCTTAAAGCACCACAGAACCGGAGACCAAATTCATTTTCGCAAAATCCATTAGCAGTAATCCTACGTGAGCTAAGAAACTTTTAAAACACCGAAAACTAATTACATTTTCTATGTTTTGTCGGCCAATAAACAATTTAAAAAGACCGCGATTGTTCATCATCTCTAAAAGACCTCGAAAAGTACTGGAAGATAACATGTCGACAATTTGGTGAAATTCCACGATCCATGCTCTTCGTTTCTAAGCAAGGAAAGAGAGCTTGACCCTGTGGGCCAAGGCGCAGGCTTGGCGCGAGTTTCGCGAGGGGTGTGGGTTTCCTCATATCAAGGCTGCGTCTTGATTAAAGACGAAATCTCATTCGACATTCAACGGCATATTCCTATAATAATGTCATATTAAGAGGGCGCGGAAATGATTCACTTCATGCTGCTCACAACGCATTAGATCCAAAATTATACATTTGGCTGTTCACATAATATTCTTTCTATTCTTGGAACTTTTATCCTGGAGATTAATTTTTTTTACAAATTTTTTCAACGAACTAACAGATTTTTAAATTGAAACTTCAATCAAAATTAATTAATATTGACATGTATTGACATGTTGGAAGCCTCGAAAATTGAGATTTTCCATAATTAAAGTATAAAAATACGAAACCCGCAAGATTGAAACCCTTAAAATGTGAACGTCTTCTAAATTTTAATTGAGCATCTTAACTAATTAGTTAATAAATAGATAAGGCATTGTATCTCGAAGGCTCGGCATTTTTAAAGATATAATATTAACTTAATGAGACTAATGTCCAGTAACAATTATAATGATTTTCTTCCTTTCTCTCCATATTAGTTTCGTAATTGTAATTTTCCATTGAGTTTGAAATGAAAATTTTGCAAAACATTTGAATTTACAAGCAGAGGCGACGAACTATTAGTTGTCTGTCTTCCATGGTTATTAAGTCACAAATGTAAATAAATAAGAACAAGCGAGACACAATGGTAAGAAAAACCATGCATCAAACTCTAGTATTTTACTTGCTCTCATTTGATTACAATTACGACTCTTAATAAGGAAAAAATACAAAGTCCGTCGTCCCTGTTTACAAGTTGATGTTGCGTTGAATTAAACAACTTGTCAAGTCAAGCGAATACCTGGAAATTCAAGAGTTCATCCCCACAATGAGAAATGATATGCAACAGATGTCTCTGGAACGAATTCGCCGTTCTGACGTTCAGAAATATTTTATATGGCTATTTTACTGGCGAAGTCATTCCAAGCAAATTTTACACACGTATTGGATAAAAGTAACTCATGTCAGAACGAATTTTGATATTTTATTTACGAGCACGTTGTCGTGTACAAGATATTGTATACCCTCAAAAAATAAATGTTGCTGATTATCTTTTTATTCAGATCTGAATTAAATGCAAGAAATATTTTCTACAACTAAAATCACTGAAGTTACAGATATTCTATATTAATTAAAAAAGAGAGTGAAGTGGTTCAGAAATTTCTATGAAAACAAATTACAAAAGAGCTTTCATATTTCTAGAAACAAAACTTCTGTCATTGATTTTGAAAGAAGACAAAGAACGATTCTCAAACGTAAAACGAGAATATAGATTGTTATGCTTCACCCAGAATCTGTCTACTTTGTCGAATACAATCACGACTAATATAGAATTCAAATGGAAGATTGTTGGAACGAGAACTTTTGCCAAAGCCCATGACATACTGGCCTATTTTATATATATATATATATATATATATATAGGCATCTTAACTGGCAATTTCCAGTGAACTAGAAATAAAAGAAGAAATTACAGAAGATTCTAAAACATTGAATTGATCAAAATTTAGAAAAAATGTACTTTAACACATCCAGTAAATTCAATTTTCCAGTTATTTTTGTGTCATTGATTTCAGTAGTGAACAATATACGTCAGCAGTATGGCAGCATAGAAAGCATCTTGTTTAGATGATGAAACAGTAAACAAACATTTATTCAGTATATTTTCGGTACACTATCTTATCAGAAAGTCATATGGAATTCTAGATTGAACGATAAAGAATATATTATATATATATATATATCGAAGAGACAGTGCACCCACTTGCTCGCAATAATTAATGATTTAGCACTTCCTTTGAGAACTCGTCTTAAGGAATAAACAGTCCTCATATCAGAAGAATATTAATAGATATTCAACGTTATAGCTTTCGGGCTATTTTAAACGACCCAATTTCCTTTTCAGAGTAACGCAATTTATAGAGTTGAATATTCATCTCTTTCATAAGTTATCAAGTGGCTAAAAGTCTTCTAATAAAAAAATTGATGAGGTAGTACAAGGGATGTGACAAAATATTTTTACTATTTACATTAGTCATAATTATTAAAAGAATTGTGAAATAAAAATAAACTTGCCCCTGAAGGATCGGAAGCATCGGAAGTAAGTTCTTTAAACATCGTCTGACTGGCGAGGACTTTTCTACTTAAATAAGACAAACGTCAGAGCATCAGAGTCACGCTCCGTACAAGAAACTTGCTTGCCGGAAGAACTCGCTGTCAACCGCTTAAGATTATTAATTAATCGCGAAAACCCGATTAAAAAGTTTAGCATCGTCAGACGCACAGCTTCCATGAAAGCTCCACCGTAACTTCCGATCCTTTCTCCTTCGTTAAATGTCTAGATTTAAAGGCACTTTGAAAACCGAAAAAGCTTAATGGGAAAACTTCTCGTATAGAATATAGATCTTCAAGACTTTTTACAAAAATATAGTAAACTGCTAATCAATCTATAGGTAAGGTTGCAAGGTCAACTATTTAAAAGCTTTTAAAGCTGAAAGACAACTTTATCAATCTGAAATTCTTTCAGCTTTGACGAGATGTGGAAGATGTGTGACAAAATAATTTGGTGCATCTGAACATTCACCAATGAGGAGGGGGGGGGGAGATAAAATATTGTTTATCAATAAATAAAATCTGAATCTTGAAAATATTCTCTCACACCCGCTTTCCTTTTTCAATTTAGAGGTGGATCTAGGCGATAATTAAAATATTCAAAAAGGTCCTCGCACTTCAATTTCATGTATGTACATAATACTTGGCACAGAAAGTCTCTGGACGTCACCGAAAGTTCGGGAATGATCACCAGTGACGTAGCATTTACGTTTAATTGTGTCTAAAAGCAGAGTAAACCAGTGAGAAAATTATCACATTACGTCAGAAAGCTACTATAATCATTTATCCGGTTAAATTCTAGATGAGGAGAAATACTAATTAAATTCTCAGACCGCGAACATTTTTTATCTTGAAGTATATATATTCAAATTTTATGTTGTCTAATTTTCAAAACATAAACTATAGTTCAAAACAATGAGAATCAAATATTAAGAACTTGTATGAAAAAGCAAGTTTCTTTATACGCATAATATATTATTTTCAGAATTCAGGGGTTTCCAGAGGAAATAACATATAACACGAGATAAAAATAGCCAATATAAAGAAAAGTGGAATGGCCGAATAAAAAAGGGAAGTGACTTATGGAATATTCCGTAAGAATACACTTCTTATTTAAATGCTATTATTAGCTAATTAGTGCATTTTCACTCAAGGAAAGCTATAATTGGGGGTATAATTATTCATACTTTTCATACTAGGAAGTGTAACGTCATTTTTATGATATCCTTGAGCATACTTTGACACACAGTGATTCTCAGAGAGATTAATATTCCAAAGATAATAAAAGATAAGACAACGTACTGAATTCATTTCAGGTTATTTTCACAACAGACTAATCTAAATGCAAACTTGTTGATTAAATAAGAAATAGGGTTTTCAAAACAGTTTGTCTAATGTGTTCGTCACATTAGTTAAATGTGTTATTTCAATAAAACCAGAAATCAGAATCGCAATCTAAAAAGGTAAGTTTCAATATCCTTTTTGAATAAAATCTGATTTTAAAAGCGAGTCGTTGATCTATTTCGTGATAAACCTGCTTTCAAAATGCGAAAAAAGTATTCCTGAATACAAAGAAAGAACAAAGAGAATGTTTTTATAAAATGCCAAAAAGTAAAATTGGCGACATTATAAATTCTATTATAATTAAATTATAATTAAAATTTTATAATGTTGAGAATTTTATATTATCGAGAATTTGATTAAATTTCTTATCATTAGATTCTTCCGTTTTAAAGTTTTTATTTCCTTTTTTCATTTGAGATTATGAACACCATGCGACTTCCTAAATCAAATAAAACGGTTCACTGGAACTTGGGGTATAATATTTGCTTGAATTCCCTCCTAGCAAAACCTGAGAAGAATTTAGAACGTTTGTATTTACCTAGCAGCGACATTGCCCAGCACGACATGAATTTCTTACTTCTTTTCTTCAGACCACTTGGAGGTAATACGAAAGTTTAATCTGGACAGAATTCTTTTCCAGGAGATTGCGGATAAACAAGCACAACCCGACGACAGTAGAAAGCCTCGTATTTTGGAAAAAGGAAGAACGGGTAGAGAGATAGTGCATTTAAGGTAGACTTCAGAATACATTTTGCTTCTAGTAAATGCATGCTTTGCACTCTAGCTGTAGCAAACTCTCATCGAAACTTTATACAAAATTTAAAAACATGAAAATAAAGCTGGTTAAACGATCACAAAAATGTATACCGTTCACTTTATGCAAAAATTATATGAAATTATTGAAATTTAAACAAACTTAAAATAAAGTAAGCAGAGATTCATATATTTACTGAATATGAAAGATAAAATCGAATTCTGATTAAATTAAACAAAAATGTTACTCCATTTTTTATTCCTCTTGAGATAAAAAGTACTGGAAAATTCGCTACAATTATCAAACATCCGATAATGTAAAATTGAATTAAAATTTGTAATTAAAAATTTTTTTTTATTAATTATTAATAAATTTAATTACGAGTAAAAAGACGAAAATATTTTACACAAAACATGTAATATATCAAAGCAATTATGTATTTAATTATAAAAAGAATGTAATTTTTCAGGTTTTTCATTCGTTCCAATCAAAATCAATAGAAATCAGAATACGGAACCTATTCGTCAGATATTCCGTTTCAAGGTGAAATTCGTATTGTTATCTACCGAATAATTAGTACCTTTGCCTGGGGCTCCCAGAACCCTCATTACAAGTCTGTTCAACTTAACCAAGTATTTGGCATCGTTATCGATATTAAGCAAGGATTCGCAATATACCAGTACGGGTAGATAGAATGATATTCGTGCAACTTGATTTCACTCTAAATCAAGCATGGATATTATTTCCGGTGCAGTGAAGAAACCAACGATGAGAGGAGGGGAGAATTAACAGCGATTTAATTGAAGATTAAATAATAACGATTATTACATTATCTTAAGTTATTTCATATCAAGTGTGATGACAGATGTGGCACCCAACAGGAAAAGTTAACGATTCTACGAATTTGGAACTCGGAAAAGATATAAATAGACGTCAAGTACGTCGTTAATATCAATTTCTCTGTGATCGTGTTCTCAATTAACACAGTCGCGACTTCTATTTACTGCAGCATATTGAGAACGCGAAATTACGAATCATCGTCACCAAGTGAAACTGATGATGTTTAATTAAAATGCAGGCAACACTAGGTACATCATTTTTAAGCACGATAGTAGTGAAGAATTTAAATCGGTTTGTTTATGAGGACACAAAAGGATTGAAGAGGAACCCATAAAATGACGAATTCATGGAGGTTCATTATTTGAATCTTTGTTCTAATTTCGGAATATAAAAACAGTTATTTCAGTTTCACATATATAATGCCGAGAATGTATTTCGAAAAATAAAGGAAAAAGGACTGAAGAAGAGAATAAAAGTTAAAAAAAAAAAAAGAATATGTATATGATATCAATTGAAAGCTGCACAATGCTGTCTGAGTCTTGTAATACGTGTTAAATTTGGATAGCAGTGGAACTGCTCTGGCTTTACCTTCTCTTGCATTCAAATGTTTATCTCTCTTCCGTTTCGGCCACCCCTTGGTGCCTCGGGCATACCCGTGTTGACAATCCGCGTCGCGACGACGCGTCGACGCGATTCATAAAATGTGAGAAACGACAAGTGAAAACAAAAAAAAATAAATAAAAGTTTCCAACCACTGTGTCCTAGAATATAAGACATTATATCCGGATACGAAGCAGCATTGCAAAAAATCTATATTGTTGCACAATGTACATTTAATGGTTCCAAAATATCGAATTCCTTCATTTCAAGTGAAATGAGAATATAGAAAAACAAGCAGGAGCGAATACTAAACAATACTAAACAATAACTGTATTTTTAATACTTTAATTGCAATTATACGTAATTTAAAGTGCAATGAGATAATCATTAGGTGTAAAATATAATATAAATCATTTCTGACCCTAGAAGAAAATGTTCAATTATAAAATATTCATGAAAGCAATATTGGCTTTCATTACTGCAGAAGTTTTCTCTTTGCTAAATATTTAATCAAATTCGAAAGATGGCGACAGTGAAAGCACCATTTCGTTCCGTAATCATTAGAAGACGTACGGTTTTCCATCTTTCTGATTAAAAACCATTAAGTGGCTCCATCCTCAGGCTGAATAACTAAGCTATGTAAATTGATAACCAGTCGGTGAAAATAAAATTACACTACGTTGAAACCTCGAGACTGCTCATAGAAAGAAATGATTAACAGGAAATGCAGTGCTGCATTTACAGAGAGAGGCTGAAAAATTATCCATAGCTGTCCCATGCTTGAGAATAAAATATAATTTCCTAACTATTATGAATACTAATACATAGTTTAATAATTAGATATAATCGAACATTCGGAATATTCAATATTTAAAACTCTAAAGAATAATTTATTTTCCGTAGCAATGAATCTTTCGAGAGCTATAAATTCGTCCCTGAAATTGCTAATGATGAAATCGATGCATACATTATGTATTATGTAAGGACTCATCTCCAAAGTTAACGAGAGAACAAAAATATAAAATAGATAAAGATATAGCAAAAGTTAATTAGAAATATATGTTAAGACTCATTATAAATGCAGAGGCTACGAAAATAATATGTATATTATTACCCTACTGGAAAAAAAGGTAGAAGGGACTATTATATAATATAATTAAATGGCAAGATAATTCTTTTATAAAATTATGATATGGGTGAAAAGTATTCAGAAAGTTTGAATGAATTAGAAATAGATGTTAAGGTTCATTATAGATGCTATTTTTGAAGCAAAAATTTGCCCTTAGATAAAATCCCACTTTAAAACATGACTTTCTCCTGAATAAAATTTCACAATTGACTATGACTTTCCTCCAAATAAAATCTCATGTTTATATTAATGTACAGGTTACTATACCGATGCTAATATGATATAAGAGAGTTATAATTGATACAATCATGATAAATAAGATTCGAATACACTTTATGAAATCATAACACTAACAAGTGAACTCTATTGTGGTCAATTACACTTGGCATCACTTGCTACCTGATCAGAGTGCATTTCACGAGGTCGATCGAGACTTTATTACATCGAATCAATCAATCAATTGATTCTGTCATTTATCAGTTACAAGTCATTTACCATGTTGTATATATCTATTATAAAAACACTTGATAAAATATAACTCTATTTATGTACTTAGTATAACGTGGAAATTAAACTACTAATGAAAAATACTCTGGATAAATATACAACACTGAGAAAACTGTTTGGTGCGGCCAACAAAAAATTTTGTTGCTATAGAAGCAACAAAGATTTTTGGTTGTGCCAACCAAATTTTTGTTGAACCACCCAAAGTTTTGTTAATTCAACCAAAACTGAGATTTTGTTGGTTCAAATGAATTCTCTTGGTTCAAAAAAAAGTTTGTTGAAAGAACCAAAATTTGGTTGGCACAACCAAACAATTTTTGTTGCTTCTATAGCAACAAAAAGTTTTGTTCCCGCACCAAACATTTTTCTCAGTGAAATCATTCATGTATTTGGAGTCATTGCAATTGAGAACAAAGAACTTTATTGATTGATTCAAAATGATACTTTTCTACACGCGTTTCAGCGAGGTTTTAGTGCATCCCTAATGTATGCAATCGATACGTGATATAAATAAAACAAACGTGCAAATGAAACAAGTTGAAGTCATAGATTTCAATCAACAGTATAATATTTTTTCTTTTGACAGATTTTCTGATCTAATTTTAGAAATTAATCTCCAATCGCCCAACCTTTTAATATGTAAACTTTGAATATTAAAATTTGTAAGCAATATTTTGTATTCTATTATTATCACAAAAATCAACTCGCCGATAATATTTAATCAGCAAAAGTTGTTTATGTAATTTACGTAAAACCAGGAAGGTTGTAGAAAAAAAGTTTTTTTCAATTCGAGAGAGCACTGTTTCCATGTTGGAATACTATTTGCATTCGATAATCAAACATATCTGAATCAATAGAAATCGAGATTCTTCCAATTAATATTTCTCGCTTCTCTCAATTTTAATTTTTAATTCAAATTGAAATTTATAATTCACAGAGTTGAACATTCTGTGCATAGATCAATATTTATATTCTAAAAGCAACATTCTGAGAAGTAAACAATTATTACGCAAAGTTTAATTTTTCCTTTGGAAAATTCAAGGTCGTCTATAATCACATTATGTACTGACATAAATTGTAAGCTCAATTCTCTTCTTGAGAATATTTTTCTCGCAATTTCTATCAATCTACTCTTAAAAAACGACATACATAAAGCAGAAAAAAGTCGATATTGGTTTTAAATTTGTATTGATGTGATTTCACACGAGAATATGTTTGTGATGTGTATAGATTGCGTAAGATGAACTCGTGCATGACCGGGCTTTCCTCTGACCTTCTCTAACAAAGCTAAAGTGATGTGAGAAAAAACGACGCATCGAAATGCTTCGAAAAACAGAAATTACTTTAGAAACAACTCTAAAAATTGGTTTTTCCATGCCATTTTATAACTTCCAGGAGTTTTAATTTGATATGATAAAGATCAACTTAAATTCCTTTGCAATTGAGTTAAAATGACTTAATAAAGTCAAGATGAAACTTATCACGTGACGTGCAACATCATGTGTTGAGTTTGATAGTAAAAGGGTGAGAGTGAAGACTATTCCTGTTAAATGGAATTCTGTGCTTGCCAAAATTGACCAATGATTCAGTCATGCAGACATAAACGTTACAAGTGAACGAGTTTGGATGCAGATTCATTTTGTATTCAAATACTCCTTCATTCCTTGCTTCTATTCCATACACCTTCCGAGAGTATAAGCGACTACTTCAATATGTTCTACTCAATTGCAAATCACACCGCAATCGACTGTAAATGTACATCCTACACTCGAGCTATTAAATTACGAGCCATAAAAGCCTCTATAGCTTTATAAATTAAAATATGATTCCACTTCAATTTAATCACTTTCTGCTTAATCGTAAGATGAGAAGAGTGTTAAAATATAAAGATTGTCCACAAAACTACAAAACTGAGTAAAAGTATTTCCAATTTAAAAAATACCTCTACAATTATATATATCTAATTTGTCAGTATTATTGTTTTAATTTCATGTATGTTGAATTTTGCAAAACGAGATATGCAAGCCCGGTTTAATCATAAAACAGGTTCTACCTTTGCCAAAAAAAATCTGAATGGGTTGGGCGGTTAATTATAGTACTTTATATATAGTCGACCACTAAAAATAGATATTCTGCAGTTAGTCATTGAAAACGAAACCGAATTCCAATTTAGATCTTTTTGATTTATACCGTTGTTAGAATTTTCTGTGATTCATATTACTTTAATTAAGTCTTATTTACTATCTTTTATGCAAACGATTATTACGTATTATCAGACTGAGTTCTTTTTTTAACATCTGAGAGCATAATATAGACAATTATTATTTTTTTGGTCTTTCGATATGTATGTACTCTCCAATGAAAAATTATTGTCTCTCGCGTCGTTTTGGAGAATCGCTTCTACATGCGCCGCGGCCGACCAGTCAGTGGAAATTTCCGCTCCATTGGCGAATGCCAGCAAACCCGAGCAAGACGGCATTTCCGATTGAATGCTGCCTTTTTCAAAACTTCGTTAAAAAGTGGAAAAAACAGCGTTTCGCGAAAAGCAATTTATCTGATATATGACCATTCACTCAGGAGCGTTATTGTATTGAAAAATTAAATTAAATTTGAAAAGAGAACTTGAGTTTTACTTTTAAATAGATTTCTCACTTCTTACATAACGATGCTAGATTCTTTGAAAACTGGAGAATAAAGATAACTTAGGTGTTGTATCTATTTTAAGAAAAATATCTTTAAATACCTTTAATTATTAAAATTTATGGTAAACTCTTTCGATCTAGATAAAAACTCAGTAATACTTAGCGCATAATTCCATTATTTGCAATGCATTATAATAAGAACATTGAGCAACAAAGGAAGGTATTTTCTTTTTGCATATTATATTTCCAAGAAAAAGAAAGTATTCGAAAGAAGCCAAAGCGATTTAAAAGAATTCAAGGAAAATAAAAATAATTCAAGTAAAATCCTAATTACTTAATCGAATGTAAATTTTAATATCAAGGTCTTGGAATTTGAAATAGAGAATCAATTTTTTTTTCTTGGAACACTTGTGAGAGATCTCTCAGACAGAGTAAAACATCATTTCTCTTACAATTTATACGAATATTTTAAAAAGTGTACTCACCATATTAAAGAAACTCTGCCTTGACGGCACAAAGATCGACGAAAGAATGGTTTAATCCAATTTAGTGCTCAAAGCGCATCCACTATTTTTATATGCTCCAATTAGATTTCAATTATAATAGAAAAGGGCTTCAATATATAACTCTGATAATGAGAATAAAACTGGAAAAATATCACTTAGATTCCTTTGGTTTCTTTTGTTCCTTATTTCTCGCTAAATTCACAATATCTCGATTAAGTATACCTAAAAAACCTAAAAAAAAAAAATTTTCTTAAATCAGTTAATACATATATATGTATGATAATGACGTTTACGATATTCTCAAGTGAGCCAAGATCATTTGCTGCGAAACAACTTTCACTCTGGGATCAATGTTTACTTACAATTTTAAGAAAAATGTACTATTAGTTCAAGTTGGAGAATTCCAAGGAGTCTTGCAAGATAATTTGTTTCATTACTTGCTTTATTATTTGTCTTGCAGTTCCTAATTGTACAATCCGGTAAATATGTACTTTATATTTACCTGCATAAAAAATAACAGCACGTCCAGGGTGTTGGGAATTTCCCAAATCACAAATAATCACTACTGGATCAGTATTGATCCAGTGAATTTTTTGGAATACCTGCTAATCACCTAAAAAAACATAAATCAGCAGAGGACTGCTATCCTGCAATGATCCAGTTCGAAACCGACCTCTTGTCGAAACTTTGTGAAAAAAATGACCAGCAATTCCTTCAAGTCGTAGGGACGCATTCAGCGTTTCAATTTTTCAGACCTTCAAGTCCTTTCAGTTACATACCACGGATATGCTCTTACACATCAGTGTTTTTGAATTATAAATGTTCCCGTATATTGATCATCTTATTGTTTGTATTGCCGATAAACCGCCTCTGCTTCACCATATGGCCTCCTGTCAATCTAACCTAGAGAGATAAAAGACAAAGATAACATTATGCAATGCAGATAAAACAATATTCATTGTAATAACGGGAAAATTTTTATGGCCAAGCGCTTTTTATAACTGATCGATTCTTTGAAATACATAAACTTCACTGTTAGAAATATATTGAAAATTCAACCACTTTTCATTTACTGTGATTGAAAATTCAACTACTTTTGATTAAACATTCATTCAGCTACGGTAATTGTTAAAAACTTCAACTAAAGTAATTGAAGTTTTTTTACAGTGTTCAACTTTAGAAGAAATAAACATGGATATAATTCCACTACATATATAAAAATGTTTCTTATATGATGTTTTGAATTTAGAATTGAGTTTTAAATGTTTAATCTTCTTGCTCGATATTAAAGTTTGAAATTCACTTGTGTTACATTGTAGCACGTTTAAATATTTCTCCAGTAACTTTGTGTCATAAATGAGCAAAAGTCTTACGATTACGTCCTTGTGAATTACTAAACTCATTAGCATTCTACAATCCACGTGTTATTTGCATGAAACGACAAACTCGTTCTTATTTGAAGACGATTAAAAAAATTTTTTTAAAGAAAAGTACAGTTACTTATACCACTGCAACTTCAATATATTGTTTAGTATATCTTTATTTTTCACTAGAAATTTGTATATTCAATAAACGTCCACAACTTTGAAAATACGCGAAATTCTGAGTTCGTAGCGAATAAGCAATGAAGAAACTGAGTCGTATTAAGTCAAATCGAGGCCGACGCTTTATCTCAAAAAAAAAAGAATTCCACATAATTCAAAGGGATCCAACAAAATTGAGAATAATTCAAAGGTGAATTCAAAGGAATTCTATAAAGAAATTAAAGTATTTCATAATTACACAAAAGAATTCAGATGTTTTTAGTGTAATGTATTTTCGTCCACATTTAATTTAAGATGAAAGAATTGCGTGGTGAGGCGTCGGTAAACTTTATTGGACTCAATTTGGATCAATTTGATATAACTGAGTTTAACACGAGTATAACATTGACGATCATAATGAGCCTGGGCGTCACACGTGCCACAAGATTTTTATAGTGGAGTTCAATGTCTTTAATTACGAGCATGAGATAAAACGAATAAAATATTATTCAGTTATTAAAAGCACAAAACTTACTGAACTCAAATTGTTGTATCATCACTATAGTTACATTTTTTTATCTAAATACAAAAAAAAAATAATACCTTCTCTGATGAGAATGTAAAAACAAACATACTTGATCAAATTTAAATGGTTTTGTATTAATATATAATCTGTTATTTTATTCTCCTTATCTGTTTTTCTTCACTGTCAGCTAAGATACAAGGTTTCGCCTAAAGAGGTCAAGTCATTGAATTCACACTTTTAGCACTCATTTTTTTCAAACAATCCTAACGAAACCAATTCATAATTTTCAAGAGAATGTTTATGAAAAATTAATTACACTTACACTCATCGGTTACGGGCTCTGTGGTTGTTCTTTCTGCTACAAAAATCAATCAAGTGGCTTCCTAGCTTTGGAAACCCATTCGCAAACTCAAGAACTGCAACAAAAAAAAAAGAAGGAAGAGTTTCATAATTGTTCAAAATGACCTGTTGTTACAATTATTAGAAGGTCCTGAAAATTTATCTCAATGAAGTCATAAATCACTCAGAATGTGTGATAATGAAAGCCTTTTGTCTTGTTCGGAACAAGTCTTGTCTTTGGCTGAAAATTATCTTATATGAATTCAAAATGCGACGTGTATGAGACAGGAAAGTGGAAGCTAAAAGACATTGAGTAATGTAACAATATTATCATGATAAAATAAGCACATGATTCTTTTTTCAAATGTCTCTCGCAGATTTGCATCTCAATCGCGAGTCTTCGCGACCTCGTTGGAAACTATCGTGAATTTTATTCCAGTCTCATATTTTTGATTCCTTTATAGCCCTTCACTTCCTCTATCTATGACAGTGTTGTCGTTTCATGCTACTTCCTAAGGGCACGTGTACATCGTAAACTCTCTCTTATACATATTTTTCGCAACTTCCGCTACATCCCTTTGGGTACCCATGCATCTATGTAAATCTAGAGCTAACACAAGAAACGTCAAAAGCCGAAACCCTGGTAAAATTCTCCAAGAAGAGATTTTAGCAGAGCTATATTTAAAGTACAATTTAAAAAATTCAAATACGTTGTACGAATTTGAATCTTAAAAGTTGTACAAATGATTCAAATCGCTGAAGAAGCACTTCAGAATCAACCACAATTCTTTATCCTCTATTTTTTGGCTGAATAACAAAAATCATGGTTGAGTCGATATATGTAAAATAAACGATAAACTTTAACATTAAACAGTTGGTTTACAATTAGCTTGACTCATCATCATGGAGAATTAAGCATTAATGCAAATTTCCCTGTCCACCCTTTTGTCAATATTGTACTCTAATCAAGTTAGAGCGTGATTGATGCCAATTTGTTGGCTAGGTAATATAATAATGCACCACTTCACTTGCTAGATGTTCAATTGTTTCTCCAGGCAAATATCATCAGTGTGATGTTCACTTTTAAGTTTTCTAATCAATGCTCTGTACTCTTTTCCCCCACCAGATATCTTTAAGAGTTAGTAACTCCCATTCTTTTCAAGAATCTCATTTTCGATTTGATGATGTCGCTTCTTAAGATCTATAGTGCCCCCAGGGTTGAAAATTTTATAAAAAGGAGATATGCATTAGTTATCACGTAACTAAAAAATTCCCGTTATGCGGGTCGGAACGGATCCCCTATTCTGTCAGTTGGGAAAAGACAAAAAGTGCAAGATGTATGCAATGGGGAACGAAGAAAAATTACATCAAGATCCCGCACGAAAGTATCAGAATTAGTGACTATCTCTCACGAGCGCTGACAAGTCGAGCGCATCCTTCAATTATTTTCTGACATAATTGCGATACGTTATACCATTATTACATATACATATACATACAAAATATATTGAACTGCAAGTAACCTTCAGTTCTATATCGAGCTCGAGACTCGTGATAAAATCAAATTTATGTACAAACGTTTAATCCTATTTTGCCATCTTCTGCAGATTAAGATAATTAAGCATTTTAGCAATTTAAGATTTTCTGCACCTTTTTTAAGAGAAAGAATAGTGTTAAGATTTTAAAATATAAAAAAAAACATTGTGACTGAAAATGTCAATGTCCTTAATAAAAATTGACGTTTCATTCTTTTTTTTTTTTTAAATCTTTAGAAGTTTCGTGCATATCAACTAAAACCGATATAGCTTCTACAGTATGAAGGCGTACGTTTAGTTTAGCATGTTGTTGCAGTATAAATTTACTTGTGTCGTCTATTCCCTGTCTCTCTTTCACTTCCGTTTTCAGGCTTTGTTGTCAAGAACTATCGTTACATATATGTATATCCAATTCCCATTACAATATATACATATAACATCGAATCTCCAGTAATTTCAAACATTGTAGTACAAAAATATGTCAAATGCTTTTATAGTTTGACAATAATAACATTACGAGCAGTATTAAAACACAAAATTGATTCAAAACGAGAAGTTTATCATCGAAACAGTGGAACACAATATAATTTCGTGTGCAATTTTAAATGAGCATTGCACCAACGATTATTCACACACGTTAATCTGCAATGTGCTTCTGTTTTTTGCAGAAGGTCAAACCACGCAATTATGACGCATTCCATAGTGTAAACTCACGTCATTTCGTACCGCAAAATAGTGTCATTTTATAGCGACCCTAAGCAACTGAGATATGATAAATATAAACGCTATAAAACCTGCAGCACACTTTTTTATTTATACAGCACGATTTTGTCGCTGTGTCATTATTAATTTTATGGTCCAATTGATCGAAAATCAATAATGACTACAGAGTCCATTTATTCAATTCTACCTTTTTTTACTTAAAAGACTGATAAAAAATTGTAATAACGGCAACTTAGAACGAGGCCAAGTATATATTATAGAGAGACTGCGGTTCGTTTTAAAGGCTTATATTCAAAAATGCAAACATTTTTTAATTCATGAACCTCCCAATATGCAAAATTGCAAGCATTTACGGTAATATGACCATTTTTTGTAACGCTTATCAGTGATATATTATAAAAATTGCAAAAATGTGACAGCATTCAATTTTCTGAAGAACAAGGGAAAATATCGCGGATCAAACTTCAATATTTTGTAAGTTGATTCTCTAAACTTTACATAAAAAACTATACTGTCAATTAATATGTTAACATATGAAAAAGAGCAGAATAATGCATAACATAAACAAACTGATTTGGTTTGCTTAGATGAATACACTATACAAGGAAGCTATAAAAGGCCTAAGTTTTGTGAAATTGAACAAATCATGGGTATATATTTTCCGAAGGGAACCGACCTCTTCAATCATAGCTCGATTCCGAAAACTATACGGGTTCGGAGAACGTTCTGGAAATAACCCTGACGCTGGTCGACGAGCCGCAATAAGACCGTCTATTTCCATGCACGCGTGACGCAAATCACACATGCGAAGAGACGCGTGTCGATCTTCATGTTCACTCATATTTGAATGTATAATCTGCCCCTTCTCTTTTACTCTCTTTTACATATTCTCTTTCACATACAGTTCAAAAATCGACTATTCTGCAGACTTGAAAGGCGCATCTGCTAACTGCCAACGTACAACAGGGTCTTAGGCCCATTGAAAAGAGCAATTGTGTCCGCTCATTCTTACAATCGATCGCTTCTACTTAAATAACTTTGTCAACATGAATGTTTAAAAAATCCGCGAAAAATGCACTATGCGCAAATCTTTCTGGAGAGAAATGTTAATAACATCATCAGTTACAGTCTGAAGTTGTTTATCAACCGGTACTTTTCTTGTTTACACAATATATTTGATGATGTACTTGATGATGCACTTGATGATGTATTTTACGATATATGAAGAGCGAATGATGGTTATCTTGAAAAATTTGCTCACCTACTTTATAAATAGCATGTATAATTAGTATATAAGTAAACATGCAAATGTTTATAAGATGTGCATTGGGTGCTTCCAATAATCATATAATTGAATCAACTGATCTACTTATTAATTATTATTCCTGACAGAATAATTTCTGCTGAAATAAGGAAGTATTGCCATCGTGTAAACCGTACTTCCATTAAATGATTAGCACCGGTTTATCAGTATTGTAAATTCGAAATAATTAGAGAGAGTCAAGTAAAAATGAATGCGATAAAAAAGTGAAATGCGAGAGAAATAAATGATGAATTTTGCAAAAATTAAATACATAGTAATTAGTATTTACCTGGTAGTTTATTTGTGTGTGAATCAACGGCGTTTGTATTGGTATGAGGGTCAAGAGTTGACAGACGACACACGTACAATTCATCAGTCTTTCCTTATCCAGTTAGCTGTCTTTATCAGCACATATAGCAATAGGTCATATGTTGGGCTATGTGTCCTCCTTCACCTTTCTCTTTACACACACCACCTCCCTTCTTCTTGAATCTTGAGCATCGACTTCCAAGCAGACGATCGTCTAGACGCGTCTCGAGCAAGGATCGCAACGATCGTATCGCTCGATCGATAATCGTGGTGGCACTTGATAATATTTCGATACCGTGCGGACAGAAGGCCGTTTTACACTGACTCCTTTCGCTGCTGGAAGCTCTATGTATACCGTGTGCTTCGTCCTGTTGTCTGCGAGTGTGGGCTCTTGAACGTCGTATGTGTGAGTCACGATGTACAGCAGAGCTAATTAAAGAAACAAAGTTTAATCCAAGCACGAGAAGTCTCATGGAATTGTGCGAAAACGAGCAAAAAATTCCCGAGGGAGAACCACTTCAAATTTTATTGACTGCACGATTTGATATGATGGCAGTGATTGCCCGTGATTTTCAGCGATTTCAGGTGTGATTTCAACCAATTTCACGTGATTGCATCTAATTTTACGTTATTGTAATTGCAGTGTTCTCAGGTGTTTTCAGGTGATTTAAAGTACTTGAAAGTGATTTTAAGAGATTTACAAATTATTGTAAGTGGTTGTGTGTTATTGCAGGTGTATTTTAAATGGTCTCGAAATGAAATAATAATGCTGGGTAGTGCAAAGAACAATGATCATTTGAATCCTCTGAAATTTTTTTAAATCTCCAGAAATCTCTTAAAATTTATAGACATTACTATAATATTTTTAATTGACTAGAAATCGTTAATGCTGGATTATTCCATTCCAGAGTAGACTACAAATCTAATCTGTAAGTTCTTTTAAAAGAATCTATAATCAACTTTAACATACTTTTGTTTTCTATAAATGTAACTGATATACAAATCTCCTTAAGAGGTTTCTTACTACATCTCAAGTGAAGAGTTAATGATAAATTAAACATAAAATGAGAATCTGCTCTACACTAGAAAATGCAATAAGTATTTTTCTCATGAGTCAGATAAACTTGACATATAATACATATGTTGAAAAGTAGTAATATTTCGCTTTAATCCTCCCAGCTGCAGAAGGCATCAATTTCAAGTATATTCTTTGACAATTAAACTATGGTACGTGTTTATTATATATATATATGTATATAAAGTGTAATTAAAATATTTCTATAATTATGTTATTTTATTCACTGATATTGCTACTATTATAAACCGCTCGCTCAACCCAATTATTTCTTCTTATCCAGAAATGACAAAACTTAAAGTCTTATTACAAACTTTATACTGAGAATAAAATCCCACTTTCTTAAAACGCTAGATAGAGATCAATGAACTAGTTAATTCGATTTCTTCATTTTCAAAGTGATAATTGCAATTCAATTCCTCTAGTTGAACGTTCTTGCTGCTGACTTGCTCTTCCTCCATACCAGTTTATCCAACTTTTGATATCAAATGAGAACTCTTGACTTAGCGCTTTTTGGTTCTCCAATCAAGGTATTCAAAGTTTTGACGTAATCGTGTAGAACATTGTTTCAACTTTCATGCGAACTGGTCGAACTTCTCCAATGCGACGTACGAGAAATGATTGTCAACCAACTGTGTCTCTCAATTCTCGAATTCACAAGAGTTGCATACAAATGTTATACGGTAGTGCCTTATTGTATTTTTCACCAGAAATACACGTATTTCAAAAATGTGAATTACCTTGTCAGCACATTTTATACCTTTGCATTTTGTTTCATCAAAATGAAATTTCTAAGCGACGAAAAAATTTGATTTAAGAAATATTTTTCAATGCTCACAAAAATAAATAAATTTGCTGAAACTAATAATGTGAAGCTTAGACGCGCAAAACGGAAAGTGTTTTTATTCATTCTGACGTTTTCTATCTATGTTCAGATGATTCTCTTGCCAAGAATTTGGAGTGAGTAAAATTAAGTTCTTAAAATTTCCATATTAAAGATTTGAATATTCAAGATAATGCAGCAGAAAATAAGAAAAACATTAATTCAAGTCTGCATTAAGAAAATTTTCACTTTTAAAGTTTCTTAGCGAAAACATTTTTGAATATCACATGTTTATATAAAAAACGAGTCAGACTGATAAAATTACATCAATGAACGAGGCGTTGAATGAATATTAATAGATATTATACGGATCTTCTTCGAAGCACGAGTTAGCATTATTATATTACATGCACGTGAAGTCGGTCATATGTGTCGTTAATTGCTAGGAAGTTATTCGCTAGCAACGTTTTAATCACCTAAACCAGTTAAATCTAGTTCGTAGATACTTCACCGAAATGATTCGTATTCAAAATATACATAAAACCTCTCAAACTGTTTCAGTCATTGTTTCATTTTTATATCGCTGAGGCGCAACCTAGAATAATAACAACAATAATAAACAGATACACTTATTGAAAATACATAAAGCTTCTTCAAACTTTATAAATTCCCATCTTTGCGAATTTTTAATGACACAAGTCAAGAGCACGGAGAAAAAAAATGTTTAATTAAGAAAATCGATCTAACAATAGTCTTACAGACTTTTTGTAAGAGAAGAAATGGGCTTTAAAAACAGACTTAAGGTAAGCTGTGATATGAACTAGAAGCCTGTAAACTAAATGAAATTCAATCTGAGACATTTTATATCGTTTGAGATACCATAGGAAAATTTTCCATTAACTACAAATTGCTCATCTACTTTATCGAGTTCCTATCCCTTAGTTAAGGTTTCGATTTCACACAGAGGGGACCGCTGGACACTTGACTAATTTGCATGCAGTTAATCTTGATTGGCTAGTTTGATTATAGTCTATTCTAGTTCATAATCACCCTTATACTAACAAGATAACGCAGACATCAAACAAAATCTATAATAAAGCAACATAGTTGATTTAACAGATTTATTTAAAATCAAAATGTTACTTCCTTTTCTCTGAAATGTGTAGAAAAAGGCGTTCTATCTTAAATCCCCGTAAATTTCTTCAAAATCCAAAAAAAAAAATTCAAATCTCTTGAAATCGCTTTACTGGCAATCATCCTGTTGTAATTTTCATGAAAGCAGGCTTCAATTTTGACAATTTTGATTGTGTGAGGATCACTTGCATTCATATTTAGAAGTATTTTGATATCCCAGAAGCATTGGACCTACTTGCACATGCATAGAATTTTTCAATAGACATGTCATGACTCAGGGGAAATTCCATGCAAACATAAGTGGCAACTGTTATTGTTACACTACTGCACTACACAATACCTCATGATATCAACAAATTCCCACATGACCTTTAAAATGATTAATTCATATCTAACTATATCAGATTTGCCAACAATTGAAATTTTACATGACAAAATTATTCATTGAACTATTAAAAACAATACCTATTCAAAATTTAACATGAGAAAGATGAAGGCTACAAAAATTTACGCAACTCATTTTTTGCGCAAAATCAATACCTTCTCTTCATGACGAGAATGTTTAAGCAGTTCTGTGAAGTTTTACCCACGATCAAATTTTTCATCGGAAAATTTTATTTTTCCTTTTGGCATACTATACATTTTTCGAATTGATGCAAATTACGTACATTTTTGCCGATTACTGAGTTATTGGCAAACTATATTTAGTAGAGAAGTGGAACTTCCGTCGAGACTTTCGAACCCTTCGACTCTAAAGCATGAATGGGGAAATGGGCGTAAAGTACAGATAGTTGGCGACGTCTCGGCGGTGATGTATAAGTGCGAAAAAAAAATCAATAGATAGGAACGTGCACAAGATTCAGCATGGTCATCTTTAATAAATTTTGGACCCCGGAATGTAATCGATGATATATTAAAAATACTTTTCAATATATCCCGGATATCACCAAACGATGAAGCTGTATTCAGACAATTAAAGCTGTGACTTTGAACCCTAATCTATCCTACGAAATATTTTTCTGATAATTTTTTGCACATATATTGCGAAAATGTAAAAAATTTCGAATTTTCCGTATACAAATTCTAATTCTCACGTATCTTACGTAGTATTAATAATTAATTTCGCTTCTGTTTAATGTCTTCAGGATGCCTCCTCCAATTTCCACCAATTTCCAGTATTTAGCTCTAGAGAAAGGGGAATACATTGTTATTAAGCATACTCACTTCCGGCTGTTACGCGTAGCGGTTTAAAAGCGACTTTGCAAATTCAGTGGATCAGATGTAGGGCGGTCGCGATTATATTCTGTAAGTTGAATTTCCCTTCCATAGTCGCAGACTGCTATCCTCGTCGTCGTCGGCTTTGGAGAACTTAAGCCACGCTTAAACTTGAGAACAATCGCTGTCATCTGCAGATGTTAGACTCGCAAATACAACCTGAACCTAGTATATGTATCCTATGCACAGTTATACTGCTGGTAGATATTCTATTTACCCGAATGGTACCACATCTTTTGTATTATCTTATGTAAGTAGGATATGCTAATGCGTAACGTCCTGAAAAACTTAAACGACAAGTCTACGTGCACTGGAACATTAAAGCCTTATCTTAAATTTGTTTTTCTGACAAAAAGATTCCAGCTGAATACACAATACAAACAATATTTTTCATTATACACTTTTCACACCCCCTCCTCTAATCGAAAAGGAATAGGGGGTATGATAGTGTATTTTCAATCTTAAAATAATCTTTTTCGATCAAAAAATCCTGCCTGGCAGCTGGCACACAATATCGTTAACCATAACTCTGTCACGTAGGTATGTGATCAAATATTGTTAAATAAATAAATCTTTTCAAATGGCTGAAAAGATGCTGGGAGATTTAGTAAGTTCTAAACGAGTGTTTAAATGAAAGATTTTCTTTTTATAAAAAATGTGGGTAGAAGTTAGTGGAAGGGAATCCGAATGGCGAGAGTAATACCTTCAGTTTGAGTTCCCACTGTGCGTGATAAGACTACGATACAAGGAAAAACAAGAAATTGTAGAAGCGAGTCGGAGCTGCTAAGCAGGGGATGAAGCGAAAACGAAGATTAAATCGTTGCAATTTCGTTCGAACGAGTCCTAGAAACTCCGGCAATCAACATTCACGCAAAGAAGATTTTGCTTAGAGAAACTACTGCTCTTAAATAGTCGTTCAGCTACTGAAGCGTTCTTAAATTAACTTTTTATTATCAGATAAATTCCTCAGATACTTTTGGATTTTATCTCTCATAATTAAAAAGTATTCTCCTATAAAATCCTCTTTTAATGAAATAAGAATACGACAGATATATTTGAGATCGCAGGACAAGGAAACACGAATTTTCTACGGGATTTCTTGACGAAGAAAGCAATTCATGACAAGATAGTAGAGAAGAGCTTCATAGGAATGGTACTTTACTTCACATCCAACCGGTCGACTTTATGCAAGTTTTCGCACTCGGAAGAACTTTTCTTTCTCTCGAGGATTTGTCGAGAAGATTCGGATATTAAGAGACTTGGAGAAGACTGAAGAAAATTAAGAGACGAACAAAAAAAGCAACAAGATTTAAAAAAGTGCATTGTTATTATACCTATTGTCAGCAATTACCATAGAAATTACTTGAAAATAGTTTTTCACACCCCTTTTCTCTTTCCTGTTATGGAAGGGAGCGTAACTAAAACTTCTGAATCAAATAGGATTTATTGTCAATAAACGATTCTAAAGTTTTTTGGCCACTATAATATTTCTTTTTGATTTTTAAAATGCTGTAAACATTTAAAAAATAAAAAATAAAAATATTAAAGAAGAAGCCTTCGATGGCTCTCGACGTGCCCATTTATTTTAATGATCGTAGTTCGACAGCCTGAAGCACAAAAATCTGTTCAAATATTATAATTTGCATTTCTAATTTAACTTTATCCCATTTCGTTGAATAGTTCGTTGGCATTCAGAACTCAACAGATTCCGTAAAAGTTGTTCAGTTACATTAAAATGGGAGAAAGTTTCTTTCAAAGTGAACAATTTTTCCATCCCTGCTTTGAAAATTGACGTAAACTTCAGTGAAAACCACTAATTTGACATGCAAGCCCATTTACCAGGTTGTCGGAGGGCCACATTATCAGATTTGTATAACAAGCGCAGATCCAACTATTGCAGCCGTCTGGTTGGAAAAAAGTTGCGAATGAGAAGAAGCGCTAAATTCTCGCTGCCTGAAATGTAAAACTTCTGAGCTCGTGGACTTTATTATTAAATGCATTTTTACAGGATGCTCGCCTCGGTCGAGCTTCACAGTGTACTCCCAAAGTTTGCAGGCTTACCGCTCAGTCTGCCACTTTTTAATGTTCTTTTACCGCAGTAAACATCTCGGCAGCTTCGTTAAATTCACATCGCTGACGGCTGCCCTTCGTTGTTTTCATTTTCTTTTTCTTGTTGGTTACCGGCTCGTGCGAAAGCCTCATTTCGAATTTTTATAATGAAGAAATTCTCTATTGTTTCGCTGATTATTCCCGAAGAAGCAAAAGTCAAACAGAATTTATAATTATGCTTTAAGACAATGTATAATTATTATAATGCAATATTTTGTGCTTCCCTGCAAGCAGAACAATTTCGTTATAGTTTGGAATTCAATAATTAGGAGCTCAGACTAAAATGTTTTAAATTTCGCTCTGAAATCTCTTTTAATCTATAAAATTGTCAAATATCGAATGACTTAATAGTATGTTATTTAATCATAAATACTTAATAAGTTAACTTAACTTTCAATATAAAAGTTTCTACGATCTAAGCATTTTCATTTGAAATCCAAACTATAACAAAATTTTAGATCTTAATTACAAGTACTATATTCAGCAATGTATATACGTTTCAATTTGCGAGGAATTTAAATATCAATAAAGTTGTCTTTGTTACTTCGATTTCTAATAAGTAAGTGGACAAATGTTGTAGAGGATCTCTACTGAATTTCATTTCCGTCTTATACGAACAAAGTTCCTCGAGTCTCCTGGGTTGAGTTCCCTTGCCTGAGAAGTAGATTCAACTTTGTCATTATCTCCAGAAACGGAAAGTGCGTTTGTGTGTACCGACCTATCTACCAGGTGCACTATTGGCTTAGTCCTCGTCTTCTCGGAAAACTTAATCGTGATTAGAACGATTTAGGCGTGGCAGTAAATATAGTTTTGTCCCTGCTTTTACACTGGCTTCAGCTGGATTACACTGACTTCATTGTGGAATAGTATACTACCAAAGAAAACCTATAACAATTGAATCGCTATTACTCATAAGAGAATAGGTATCCATTAGACGTTTGAATGCCTCTCGTTCCAATTAAAAGAGCGTTTAATTTTCGATCATCCGTTTCTTCCATTTCAACTCCCACTGATAAAGCTGTCGTATTAATAGTTCGATTCGAAATCCAATATTGGATTCTATTTTTGCAAAATCCATACAAACTCTTTATACTCTGAAATCATTTATATATACAGATATCAATACTGTTGTAGAAAGGAGGTAAAAAAGTTTAAGCGAATATTACAGTATTTTATTAGCAAAAAGGTATTCCGACTAATATACACTTAAACTTATTTTGTAATACAAAAATGATATCACGTTACCTAATTAACAGATACATCCTTGGTACATACAGCTCTGAAAAAAATTTTTATTCGAAGGCAATGACACTTAACATTAATCCAAGTGTGCGATAAGCGAAATTTATAACAGTAATCTGAAACAAATTTAAGAGTCGCAAACACAATATTTGGTTTCGAATGATATATGAAAATACATTTGATCAAAATCAATTAATCATGTTCATTTTTTATTCTGGCACGTCTTGTTAGCAGTAGTTCTACATACTTATAAAAAAAAGTTTGGAAAACGTACCACAGTTGGAAAAATCAATCAACCTGAGCGTTTTTCTCATTGAGATTGTGGAAAAAATATAGAATCTAGGTTTCTGCAAGTTGGTAAAGAAAAGAATCGAATGTAGAGAATTAGACACCACCCCACGTAAAAGCACCCTCGATTGCAAAAGTTCAGTTTTACTACCCTCCCTGCTTGGAGCGAACCGTTTTGTTGAAGAACAGATGGAAAAGGAATTGCAAATCGAAAATTCAGGAAGAATTGTTAAAACAGTAAAAAGAAGCGAAAAAGAGAAAAGAAAAAAAAAGAACGTAAACCTTGTCACAGCGTTGCAGTGTCTTCGTTTCTAAGTGCACTCGAGAGTTTCCTTCCGTTACGATCTTTAAGAAAATCAAATTCTTACTGCCACGTCTCTTCCACAAATCACCAGTTCCAATTTATCGATCTTTTTGGATTGAAGACGAAATTTCATATGTGACACTTAAAGAAATTTTAAAATAAATAAAAAAATCGTAACAGAAGTTTAAGTAGGTGATAAAAATAAATTAAATTTAAAATACAAAACCTTTTTACATTCGTAAAGCTTGAATTGTTCAATTTGATAGAAATCATCTCACTTGAGCAAAAATTAATTCTTCGTGATCAATTTCAAGATTCCGGTTTTAATTAAACCGCAACTTTATAAAGTTAAAGAAATAAGTTTCGACAACACCAATTACGGATAAAACTTAACTTTTCTCTTTAGGATCCCAAATATAAATAAGCAAAAAAAAATTATTTTATGAAAACTACATTAAGAACTATTTAATTAAAACCGATCTTTGAAATTGATGATCAAAATGTTTGTTGAGAGAGAGCAAAAAGTAAAATTATCTTCCGTTGTAGAATCTAGATGAATAGTACTGGCATCTTGATACAAAATTGATACTGACTAAATTTAAGGAATGAGGAAGCTTAAAATTAAAACGTGTCTAAGTGAATGGCGTCGCTGCTGAGACACGTGTTCGTAAAACACATGGCACTGTCACAGCTCTCATCTAATTGCTCTGACAAGTTCACCAGAACCTGAAAACAAAAATACAAGTATTAAACTTTGTAATAACTTTATTTTTAATCGTATTATGACATAAGTTATATTTTTCCCACCCTATTTTTCAACAAGATATATACTAAGACTATATATACTCCCACCTATTTCCGAATCTGCTCTATTCAATTACAGATTTCCGAATGCAATCTGCAAGTGGAGCTTATAGAATACATGGAAAAGCGCTCTTTGATGAAAATTCTGCAGATCTATTAATTTTCGCGTAAGTTACACGACAGTCGGCAGACACTTGCGGAAACGAATTACTTCTCGTCGTATCTACATCACGTACGCGTCCTTCTGAACCGTAACTTGAAATCGATGGTCGTAGACGGCAAGGTAATTGCGATAAGAGTTCGTCGCACGTCACAAGGCGTGCTCCTACTATCGCAAGATTGCGAAACTGTCTCAACTGATGGATCGGTCCAAAGTTCCTTCGGAAACGAACCAAAACTGCAGATACTTCCGGTTGGAAGCTGCAAATGAAAGAAATTTCATCCAGAATGAATAAAATCCTGTGGTCTATCCCACCAAAAAGTAACAGAAAGTCCAATAAAATAGCCTGAAAACATTTTAACAGCTTTCCACCTTTTTTTCCATTGATTTGAAATTGCTCAAAGTTACGAATTTTTAGGAAATCTTATTGTACGTCAGAAATTGAACTTTCCTGGTTACGATCTTTCCATTGCACTTGGCCTGTGTGTCTGATGTTTATCGACTGGAAAATGAATCCTCTAAAATCCAGAAAATACTGAAAGCAATATAAGAACAACACGAGAAAAAATTACTATAATCCATATTTGTACTCTGTTTTTTGGATAAGCCTGAAAGCTCTTTTCGTTTCTTCCATTGTAAGTGGACATGGATGCGCACTAACATCGAGTAAAGAGCTGAGAGAATTTTCTCGTCCTGATCCAATAATGCGTCTAGAGATTTCATACCTCGCATTTCTCTATATTCCATGGTCTTCTTATGTACTCATGAAATCGAGAATCGTAAAAGTTTACGTGCATACATTCATGGATATTCTGACTGAAAATCAGATTCATAATTTATCATTGATCCATCTGAGATAGTCATATAACACAATTTCAATCTTCTCTCCATTTTTGCGTTTTACATATATATGCATTATACTTAAATAAATCTTGTTTACGATTTCACCTTTCATTCTTTCCCTTTGAAAACTAATATCATATTTTTGATTTATTGAAATAAATAACGAAACATTTGCAAATACCATATTCGCTTTTCTAGCCAAAGATCCTAGCTAGAAAAAAAATATGGTCATACTCCACCCCTAATTAAAAAGGGGTATAGAGTGTGACGGAAATATTTTTTCACGCCTCTGCCACTTTCCAATTAGGAGAGAGGCTATGGGTTAGAGTGCGACAAAATATTTTCATGTTTCAGATTTGCTTTTTTCGTAAAAATCCTATGCTTTGATTGGCTTGTCGGAAGACTCAATTTCCATTTCGCCAATAAAACCTTAACTTGAAAAGGGAAATAATAAAAGTGAAGCTGAAGTTTAAGCAAATTTGTCTGAAAAATTTCCATTTTCTACTCTCCATCCTTCAATCAAATTCTAAATCGTTCCACAAGAAGCTTAAGAACAAATCCTATAGAATCGATCAAGATGATTACTTATTCATACTATCTTCTGGCTCTACAAGAATCTTCGAAATCGATTTGTTATGGAATCTGCTGGAGAGATTCGTAGATGATGTAAAGAAAAGTACAGAAAGGTAACAATCGCTATAAGCCGGAATAATCCCTATCGACGATCAGCCTGAGATGGATATTCTCGACTTGAATAATCCGACAGTGAAACAGAACTGCTTATCTACTGGGTTAACCTTTTGCCTTTATATCTGCGCTGAACGTGTAAAAGCGATATAGATCCGACACTTTATAACTCAAGCGAAAAGTTTTTATGTTGCGTAAGAGTAGAATTTTATTACTCATATGTGACTGAATTAAGCTTTTCCAAAATACAAGTTTAATTCAGTTTTAGTGAATAATACGATATCCGCTGCAAGAAATTTTCAAACTGATGGAGTTTTTTTCCAGTACAGCCAATTTGAAACTTGAAAATACTTTTTCACATCTCTTCCCCCAATTGGAAAGGATCAGGGAGTGTGATAAAATATTTTCAACTTTCAGATTCTTTGTTCTCGCAAAAAACCCTATCAAATTCTGCACTTCATTTAGAAGTTGAACGAGAATAAAACTAGATTATTTAACTTTTCGAAATTACAAACTACAGTTCACTTTTTAGATTCTCATATTATTCGATTTTTTTTATTAAATCCAACTTAACGGAACAGAAAAGCATAATGCTTATCTTAACGAAGAAAGTTTAAATTCCGTTTTTGAAAAGAAGTTAGATGAGAAGAGGAAGATTGTGGATCTAATTATAAAAAAACACGGAGACTAGAAAGTGCAATTTTCTTTGGAAAATTGCAGATAAGATCTAGATTGTTTAAATTATTAAATTTGTGGCTGAACCAACTTTAAGTAAAAGATCGGCTTCATGTATTCCACTAATCCTAATAAATATTTTTATATTTCTATTTTGTCCTAAGTCACGAGATTTACAGAAAACTTTGTAATCAATAAATTTATATTATTGACGAAAAGCGGATTAGAGTGCCTACTGGTTAATCCTTATCCAAGAATAATAAATGATTTATGCGTTGATCGTAAGCGGCTTCAGATCGCGCCATTAGTTTTGCAAGCATCCTGACCAACCGTGCGCGTGCTTGGTGCATGGAGGCGAGTTTCCGGTACGTATAGGTCCGGCTCGTAGCTTAAATTCGTACGACCATGAGCGAACCATATCCATTAATATCCAGCATAGGCGGAATGGTGAGGGTGGTTCTCTATGGTAGTACATCATCTGCGAGAGACACGACCTTAGAACATCACTCTGTGCAGGCAAGTGCCACTACCTCCGTGGAAGCCCTTAAGTCAATGCTCACGAGCTGTCGTCCCTCAAATTTCAGGCACTTTGATAGCGATCGATAGATTACGTCTATTATTCATAGGAAATTACGTCAGAATGTATTAATCACTTCTGACGACGCCAGAACCTCCAGAGATATTGATACAAGAAAATTGCAATTAATTTGATTTTAAGCTTCTGAGAACATATTCTGGGAATACGTGGTTAATTTTTTTAAATCGAAATATAACCATGTATAAAAAGGCTGCCTCTAGAAGTAACAATCATTTTAGTCTTTTTTGACAACGTTAAATTGTTTAAATATTCCACAAAAGTGTATTTGCAGTTTAATTAAATACTGCCGAAGAAAAACTATAGACATTTTTTTTTATACAAACCCTGGAACGTTTTAAAACCGCGAATCCTTCACATAAAAGTAAGGTGAATTTAATCAATCAAAGACCCACTTGCAAAAATTCGCAAAGCTTTACTTACTTTCAGAACGTTCGGGAGCTTTAAAAGTTTTAAGCCGTAAGGTTTAAGAAAGGAGCTTTAAGAGAAGATATGATCCGCGAACAAATAACTAATTTTACGTCCTCTGATATGAAGATTTTAGTCAGACGAAAATAGCTTTTTATCAAATTTTGAACTATTATTAAATTTCGCTAAGGTACTCCATTGGTTACTTATTTTATGTAGATCGTGTAACCTAAAATTATTGAAAGCAGAAAATTATTAATTTAGTATGAATAATTATCTAGTATCGTTAATTAATAACTAAGTTACTTATAATTAATTCATAAATGTCACAACAAGCTACTAATTATTCGAGTAACCAGTTAATAAATCAACAGCCGTATTAATTTCACGAAAATGGTCAAATTATTTGGAATATAAATTGTAAAATGTATGAAATTGATACTTTTCGTATTTTATAAAAAAGCTTAAAGTTATACCAACCTGATCTAAAGAGCTTTGCGTGACAGTGAAGTCAGTCGCCTGGAGATCCTCCGCCAGATTCCTGACTTTAGTAAAGGTGATACTCAAAGTTATTTCCTGACCTCGAGGTATAAGAAGACGCGCAGTCCTTGCCTGTTTTGAGCATATGATAGCTTTTGGAATGTGTCTTGAAATTGCTTCCTTCAAGTCATCCGGTGACAATGATTGGCTCAGTCTCAAGAAAACTATGTAGCCTTCACCAAATCTGAAACATAAAATGTTTTTCAATCCTGCAAGTATAAGCATCTTTTATTTAATTAGTTTTCATCCCATTTCCCATCTCACTATCCAACCCACTTTTCCAAGCACATTTTTAATTAAAAATACTTTTCCTCATCCTTTTTTTCAACTCCCTTCTTCACCTTCATTTTTAAATCCCTTCTTCCCATCCCCTTTTTCGACTTCCTCCAGATCTATCTAGTAATATCCACAAAAAAATTATCTCTCATTGCAGCTTCCGCAAGAGTATCAGAGTAAAAACTCTATTATTCTCACTCGAGGCTTCGATTCTTTTGAAGAAAGCTTCGTAAAGACACTGTCTGCTTCATCTAAGTCTAAACGAGTCCATAGGGATGATACACGAAGAATTACCCTCATTTCAAGAAACCGGTAAACTTGGTGGCTTCCCATAAAATCGACACCGTAAACCCTTAATAACCCCTGCGGCAAGTCGCGTTCACTGCAAAACGATCGTTTCATCTCTGCCTGATAGCTCAATACTAACAAAAGCTCCACTTCTGCATATCTTTGTATTCTATGTATTTGTATTCTCAAAGTCCTTCGCTTTTGCAACAGCAACTTCCCTTTCGAGCGTTTTACGCGTTTTCCGCTTGTTCGCTCTAGGCGATAAAAACCTAGTGGAAAATGAGAAAACTTAGGTTTTAAGGTGCAACTAATCACGGACTGCGCTTTAACTGCTTTTGTTTTTGAATACTTCTTATTTCATTTATTGGCAATCAACCAGAGTAATTTGAAAATGTATAATAATTCACTGCGTAGTCGACCTCATTTTTGAAGTATTTCTCTAAATCTATAGCTAACCTACTAGATGAAATTCTTCGTATAATTTGACATGGAATTGCTTCCGGACTTTGACAAATATAATGGATTGATTCAGTATTAGATGCTGTTTGAAACATCGCATCGTTCTACTTAAGTAAGTTATATTCTCTCGCGCGCTATTATCCAGTTTGCCAGTGATTACGTCTTTCGCAACATGTATATTGCTCGTGGTTGTAATCAGCCTAACATGCAGAGAGTATCGATAACCGATAATAGGTACTACCCGATTAATACCTTCTAATTTCCGAAATCGATCGCCAGTCTAGCAGGAACAAAGGTGTCGGAAGACAAGCGACGTTCATTCAAATACAAGACGGTGGAAATGGAGATAGGGTCTAAATATTTATGGTGACATAGGAATTGTTCCGCGAGGAGTCTAGACGGCTTAGCGCGTAACATTACAACAGCAGTATTGTAGAAACGGTTAGAAGCATATCTCGACTGTGTAATGCGTCTCAATTAGAATAAATAGCTGGGTAAGTGCCTTCCCTCGTCTCTAGACGTCATTTACATCTTACAGCATCTTCCAATTTCGCAGAGATAAAGGTAATACAATATATTACCAGAACATACATTCTTCATATAATAAATAACATCGTAATATTCTTTACATAGGGTTCATATTTCACCACGAATTTACCTAAAATCCATGCGAACACTTATTATATTTACACTGCAGGTCAGAATTGTGCGAGAATTTAAAGTTGGACTGACTCATTCCAAATACAAGTAGACGCATAGGAAACTCGTAGAGATTAATTTAGCTTGATGCATTTTAATCGCTCTTCTCAGTTTCTACATTTACATTTCAGTATTTTCCCAGTCATAAAAGCGTGTGCTCAAAGGATTAGGAAAATGCAATTCTGGGACGGTAGACGGTTTAAGCCATTTTGCAAAAACAAAGTGGGTGGAGATTAACAAAGGTTGAGAAAAAAAATACCTGTGCTTGAGATGCTGAGGACTTCCAATGCACCTGAGACCTGCCTTGGCTAAGATTCCCACTCTTGAGCAAAGTTTTTCGCACTCCAGTACACTATGTGAGGTCATTATGACCGACCCTTGATTTCTCGTCACGTGATTTACGGCTTGAGAAACTAACTCTTTGGATGCTGGATCCATTCCACTAGAATTAATATTTAATTCATTATTATAATACCTGTAATAATATTAATATTAATCATATAGAAATGACTTAGAAAAAAATGAAAAGCACCTAGTAGGTTCATCCATAAGGACTATAGATACAGGAGCCATCATACTGATAGCAGCGCAGAGTTTTCTTTTGTTTCCTCCGCTAAGACTATCCACTCTCTGATGAGCGTATTTTATGAGATCAAACCTCTTTAACATCCTTTCTACTGCCTATAAAAAACAATATTTTTAAAAACTTAATCGACATTTCTTTACGAGGAAAAAGTTTTAGTTAGAGCAATTTTTTACCCTAGCAACATCTCGAAGGCCACAAACTTCTCCGTGAATGGTCAAACATTGATGAGGAGTCAGAAATTCATCCAGAGCATCACTTTGTGGACAATAACCAACTTTTCCATTGCATAAAGGTCCTTCCTCGACTTGAGACCCATTTAGAAAAATAGATCCAGCCGTGGGCCTTATTTCCGTAGTTAACATTTTAAAGGTTGTACTTTTTCCAGCTCCATTTACGCCTAGGAGACCGAAACAAGTACCGGCCTGAACGCCGAAGCTGAGATTTTGGACTGCGACGTTTGTACCGTAAAAGCTGTTGTACTCCTTTCGCAATTTCACGGTTTTCAAAATGTCTTGAATTAATTCCTTCTCCACCCTAAGTCGCTCCTTTGCAACGTCTGAATCCTCTTTAACTTCTTCGTAGGAAACTTTATGCCTGTATGAACAAGTTTATTCAGGTATAATTCATTACAATTGAATTAAATAAGAATTGGGCTCTTTTTTAAATTTCTGATAGCAGGAAGGAACAAGGATGGCTACTAAAATCTGAGAAAAAAAATCCTGGTAATTTCCCACTTATTCATCAATAAATAAAATCCTTGGTCATTTCATGATTTGCCCGAAATTCTCTAACATTAACGCGAAAACAATAAACTTTATTAAATGTAGATGCTATAATAACTTGCTGCTTGAAGGAAGTGTATCTTAATGAAATTAGTCTTACGGTTCTAGTTTCCTTGGTCTGCAGCATCTTTCGAAACTACGGCTTTGATATCGCTGGTAAATCTTGACAATATGAACTGATCTGGTTATAGACCTTCGAAAACTATAATACTTAAGAGTCTCCTTGAACTACTAATATATTCATATAGAGAATATGGAGGATTAAATGAGAAGATTTAAAATAATATGAAAATTCTGAAGAAACTAATAGAGGATATGAAAAAAAAACTCAATCAGACCTAACGAATAGGATTAAAGGAAACCCTAAATTTCGAATCGGTGAACTCCTTGAATAAAAATTGCAATGCAGTAGTTACCTCTTCCATGTTATACTAAGCAGCAATCTGCACTCAAGTGCAAGATTTGCAAAGTACAAGATGGTCCCGACGACGAAAAGGCAGACATAATGTAAGCCAATTAAATCCCAACCTAAGGGAGACTGGTAGGTATCCATGTTAAATCTTCCGAGTAACTCTGCAGTAATGTCGTTCTTTGACATTTGAACTAGAGCATCACCAAGTGCATATTGAGGTAGTAGAAGCAGCACGTGATGAAGAAAATTACGTACGTCTGATGCAGTCTGGCTTTTGCCGAGTATGTCGATCACAAGGATAGTAGCTAAGGATGCTACACCCAGAAACGTGTTGACGCAGAAGAGCACCATATTTGAAACACTCGAGTCGTCGAAGATCTTCTCCACCAAGTGTGTAAAAGGTATAACTGCCCACCTAAAGAAAATAGCAACTGTAGCAACTGTATTTTGAAAAAATGAGAATCTAACCAGGCAATTTTAAGTCAAGAATACTTACGCAAATAAATATAAAAGCAAGCACACTCCTGCTAAATTATCTCTCGCTACATAGGCTGGCAGTCCGAAAATTTCAAAAACTATAACTGCGAGGGCGATTGCACATTCGAAGACCTGAAATCAAAATTACTTTCATTTCTGCGCTTTCTCTATATTATTTCACTTCTTCGAGAACAGGAGGAATATCTTAAACTTACGAGAAAATCCCAGATCAGAGCTGCGGTCCAGTAAGTCACAGGATGCACTCCAGCAAGATATAAGATTCGCTTTTCTTCCGACAATCTCTCTCGAACCAATTCCTTTGCTCCTTGGGCTCCGACCAGACTAAATGCGACCAAGAGCACTAAGGCGATTCCAACATCTGCCACGTGTTGCAACCTGGATAATGGAATTTCTTTTGAATTACACTTTTCAAAAGATTTACTTTCGAAAAAGCCAACTCAGGTTAAATATATCTAACTTATTGCAAGATGAAACAAATCATTTCACATAATCACATTTCGTAAATAGAATATTCCCTTCATAATTATAATTAGTATTATCATTTATTTATAATAGCCTTGTCGCTTTACTAAATTAAACTGAAATATGTGTTAACTATAATTGCTAATGACGGCTCCCATGATGAACGACAAAATAGATACGATGACAATTAACATATCAGTTATTGGATTGGATGTTGCAATTACCAATCTATAATACATACCCCTGATTTTATCCATAGTTAAACTCTTCATTATATTTATAACTTTATATTATTACCATCTTCATTTAGGATTAAACCATAATTTCAAGTAGTGCAATGCATACATTTTTTATTTTATTTGCAAAAGTTTGTTGCTAGGTATGACAAATGCCAGATAATAGGTGAATGTTTTTTATTATAAACGGCGAAAATAGCAAAACAAATACGATACTTTGATTTATGGTGGCACAGCTGAAAAACCGAACAGCCTTTATCAAACTCCTTTTTAAGAAGCATAAAAATGAACGATACTGATTCCTTTGTAATTTGTGATGAGTATAGCTATGTATCAAGCTAATGACAAAGAAATTTAATCAAACCAATTAGAAAAATATAATTTTTGGCGAGAAGTTCCGTTAGCATAAGTTTGATGGAAAATTGACGATAAAAGAGGGGATAGAGTGATTATGCTTACAAAGTGGTGCGGTTGAGTTGGTCGCTGGACAACTTCAGAGGATGATTAAGAGTAATTAAATATCCATCGACTCCAGAAGCTCGCATGATCGCCTCGTTAAGACCATTAATATAAGCCGGTAGAGCGTGGTGCCCTTTGTTATTATACCAGACCACGAAGAGAGGATCGTTTTTCGAATGAGACAAGGACCAGCCGCCGTATCTACAAAAAATATTATAGTTGTTTAAATTTCAATTAGTAAATTACCAAAGCGAAATTAGCGAAAACATAAATAAAAATTCAAGAAGTTAAATTAAAATTCACTCTAAAACTGCAGGAAGTTAATTTAGAAATGTTGTTCAATTACCAAAACTATTATGTGAGAGTGCAAATTACTGCTTTTCAATTTGTATGACAATGTTTACTATCAATCACCTCTTTTCGATGTACTCCTGTTGAGTTGAAACTATCCAGTCAAGGGTTGGACGTCCGGGTGGGATTTGCAACAAACCCTCGACAGCTTGGGATACTCCATGACAAACTTGTTGACCCTCGAGACACTCGCACGTGCCAGTATCCTGATAATGGAATTTAATGTACATATAGCTCAAAACCAGTAATTAAACTCTTCGATTCGCAAATAGAACTGAATTTCTAGCTCCCTTTGGAGTTGTTTATGCTGTGAATCGCATATCAATTTCTCTATCATAATACATCAATATTCTAAATTCTAATATTTGGATATCACAATCGTGTTTGATTAATTCGACGCATTGCATTCAACATAATGCTTAAGAAAGTTCATAATATATATATTTCATTACTAGAGACATTTCAAAATATTTTTGAATATCGAAATAGGGTTTCAAATAGTAAGAAATACTTGAATAAACATACATTTGGAAGAGTCTGCCAAGCACCAGCTGAGTCGCCTCCAAATCGATCTTGAAGTTGCATAGACACGTGTTGGAGGAACGTGTCATATTTATTGTCAATACTAATCAGAAAAGAAAAATCATTATTAACTCTAAAATTAATTAATTATCTCTGTCTCTCAAAAATAATTTTGCTGTAATCAATAACGAACCTGTAAAAGTGAGTCGGGTGTGTATTATAGAGTCTTGGGTTTAAAATTAATGGTGGTTCGTCCTCAGATGGTGGCCTGATTAACGAGAAGCCCATAGCAACAGCTACAAATACGGTAGGTAAAATTAAAGCAGCCAAGGGTGCTCTCCAATCTCTCGCAAAATGCCATATTCTTTTCTTCAACAGGGCTTTTCCCTGTTTAAATGGTGAGGGTCTAGGTTCGGGTTCTTGGCCAATTAGATCAACGTCATCACACATCCGATATAAATCTGAAATTAATTATTATTATTTAAATGATGTCCATTATGGTATACAAATTTTTATCTGTTCCTAACATGATATCTTACCGGTACCATTGGATTGTGTAGTTGCGATACTGTCCTGACTGGATCTTATCAAAACTGATCCATTTTCTGCATCAGAGCAAAGATCCAAGAAAACCCTTTCCAAAGTGTCACATTCTAGAGAAAAGTGGGTAAATCCTATTACCAACTTATTGTCCTCGAGAATTTTGGCTGCTGCTGCAATACTGAAAATAGTCACAATTGTTATTCTACTAGATCAAAAAACTTCAAAATTCTAAAATATATTTGATCACATTAAACTTGAATTATCAGTGGATATAAAAAATGAAAAGTAATGTATACAATTTTTGGAATCGAAATAAATTCCACTTACTCATTATTCACGCCATTAACTCCCAGAAAGGGCAATACAATAAGAACTTCAGAACTGGACACTTCTCTCACGTAAGCATTAGGAACAACACTCTTAACAAGGGGAGCAATGCTTTCAAAGGATCTCTTTTGGATGGAGTTTGTGCCCTCTTTAATAGGGAAAGATATGTGTATTTTGTATCCTTGGCTGAGCGTCGTTTTTAGAGTTAAGGGAGACCCAGCGCGTAAAATTTTCCCTTTGTGCATTACTACAACTGTATCACTTAACATGTCAGCTTCATCAAGGTGATGAGTGGATAAAAGGACTGTTCTACCAATTCTGTGTTGGTCTATTAATCTCCAAATTCTACGTCTAGCTGCTGGATCCACTCCTGCACCAGGTTCATCCAAGATCACCAATTTGGGTGATCCCAGGAAAGCAAGAGCAACACACAAACGCCTTCTTGTTCCTCCTGAAAGACGATAGACGGGCTCGTGCTCCTGACGACCCAGTTCCAATGAAGCCAGCATTCTATAATTTGAATTCAACAATTTTATAAATACTTTTTTACTGTTAAAGTAATATAGAATTATTTCTACGTACACATCAACATTTCGAATCATTTCCAAGCGATCTGCGGGTCTTTTCAATTTCGCATAGAACGTCATGTGCTCTCGAGGAGTTAAGGTAGGAATGAGGACATTATCTTGCGGGCAAACTCCTATATCAGGTTTAGTACCATCTTCTCCATTAAGGTGAATCTCGCCACTGGTTGGGGCGAGCATACCAGTCAACATCTTTCTAAAGAGTGAAGAAATAACAAGATTAATAAACCTAGTTTACAATGTAGGATTAAAATTGTTACATTCTCATCAGAGAAAATATTTTTTTTAATTTACGGGTTATCTTAAAATAAAATTTTTTTATCCAGAAGATTCTCACGTACATAATTGTAGTTTTTCCGGCTCCATTTCTTCCTAAAAGACTTGTTACTTCACCCTCGCAAAGCTTCAAAGTGAAATCGTCCACAGCGACACGAGAGCCCTGTTCAGTCTGATACACTTTACGAACTCCTTCGAAACTTACGCCAACTTGCATCTCGTTCAACGTCAAACTACTCGAGTCAGTCTCCTCATCTAGATTTCAAGAAAATTAGAATTATGGGATCGTAAAATATTAATCATCTACTTTTATTTTCAAACAAGATCGATTTCGAAGTTTTGTCAAACATTTTTTATTTTATAAAAACTGGAAATTCAAAAGTATTCAAAACCGTAAATAATTCAATAGAATTTTAATTATTTAAAGTATCGTTTAGTTTTGAAATATTGTTTCATGTTTGAAAATGACCTTATTCTACAGAAGTGATTTACACAAGAAAAAATAATAACCAATGTTAATGTTAATCCCATTCCCAAACTGCCTTCCCATTGAAGCTAAAATGAATTTTACGTACCAACAATGATGGGAAATAATTTTATGTCTATAACTATAAAATGATTTGTTGTATATGACACCATATTGGTGACACAGAAACGAAAGGAAAATATAGATTCAATAATTAAGAGCAAGCATGATCTGAAAACGTTTAATTAAAATTTCAATGGATGAAAATTAAATGAAGTCTTTTCATTTTGATACTTGTTATCAATTAAGGTGAGGATTATTTCTGAGAGCTAGGTACCATGCAGTGAGCAAGCGTGAGGATGAAACCTCAATACCTTGATAAGTGCCTGAAGGGTGTAGAACGTCGTTAGTGAAATAAAGGTTGTTGATGAAGGCGAGATAGCCGGGCTGGCCGTAGAGCGCACGGGTGTTATCCCACCACAAACTGCGAGATCGCAATCCATGAAAACCCTTGCCTGTAAGTAGTTAACTTTGGACAAACAGTACTTACTCTCTTACACGATCTCACGTTTCTTCCTTTAGTGAAAATATTGCTAAACACTTATTTTGACGTTAAACGTTAAAAATTAATACGAAATGCATCTTCCACCAATCAATGACAATGGACAATGATCAAAGAGTTTCCAATATAATTTTTACAATCAGTACTTATTACAAGACAATATATCATTTCTAAAGAGCAGGCTCTTCTCCTTGGAATAAAAACTGATTGTAAACAGAATTATTAACAGACACACACAAATTAAATGGACGTCACATAAATGATAAGGGTTTTCAAATCTTATGCTCATACCTCAAAGTAATTTTCTGAGACTTGAAAAATCGGAATTACTCAATAGCTTTGAGGATATGATCAGGAATATCTTTACCAACATAAAGAGACTGCTTCGAGAGATGCTAACTACAAATGATTATGTTAGTAGAGTTCTTTTCTTTACCTGAATTTGTAAACCTAGCAACGAGGTAACCGATAAGGGCGTAAATGCAACCATCTGTGAAAATCATTATGAGTACCAAACCCAAGGACATTGGATCACCAGGACTGGATTCTTCCCAGACTGTATTCCAGGTTAAGCCTGTGCCCTGGACTTCTCTTCGTACAGCATAAAGACATCCATAGGAAAAACTGGTCGACATACTTAGGCACTAGAACAGAATTTCAAAAATTTACTGTTCAAGTATTTAAAAATCTAAAGTTATAATAGTTGTGAAAGAAATTAATTCATACGATTAATAATTTGTAACTGAGACTCATACTAGCTTCCATAGCAATCACTATAATATAAGGCATGTAGGTCAGCAAAAACATGACTACAGATGTCACAGCAGCCAAACTCGCTGAGCTGAACATTGTTGAGATCATAAAGCTGAAAAAAATTGATTTGAATTGACAAACTATATTTCAGCCCTAAATATTAATAAATTCCGAATTAAAGAATGACTTACCAGAATGCAACAACTGAAAATATGTAATCGAAAAATAAAACGAGAATTAAAAGCGGATCAGATTTAGGAAGAATTTTTCCAGCGACGAGTATCAAAGCAATACACAACATTACTATGGATAGTTCGATGAACGATGTTATCCACCAGGCGAAACTGTTTCTCCACGGTTTTAATCCCATGACACTCATGACCTAAATTAGACATTTTCAATAAAAAGACAATAGATATAAATAGACAAATGAGAGAAAACTGATATTAATTATCAATACCATAGCATTTTGAGATTCTCTTTCCCAAACAATATGCCTAACAGCTGATCCAACGCACATCATCAAAGCGAAGAAGAAACAAACTATGATTCCTTGAGATTCGTACAATGTAGACTGAAATCTGGAATAAAAGTTCTAGTATAAGTATAAAGCTAATAAATTGCCAAAGATAAGATGATTTTAGTTTTTTCTTTGTTCAATTTATTACTCACGGGGCATACTTCCAACAAGGATAAGGCATCTGTTGAGTTAATGTTACCCATTCTAGATTAGATCGGGACTTTAATTTAATAATCGCTCTATCAATAGAATCTTGGATCTGAATAAATCCTCGGACATATCTCATATTCTCTAAGAAATCACCCTCTGGTCCAGGAAGCCAGAACTGATTTTTCAATCTTCTAGTCGATGGGACGTAATCAATGTCCATTCTTATTTTATATGTTACATTATAAGGCAAATCGTACTCTAGAGATCTTTTATGAGGATGAGAATCTTCAAGAAATACTACACCAGCCAAGAATTCGTTTGTTTCCATCAATGATTTAGCTTCTTCTTCCAATTCTTCTTCAGTAGAGAATCCTCTGAATCGGTCCAAGAGGACACAATCCATCAGGTCATTCAACATCCCAATCATGGTTACTAATCTGAAAAAGGCCGAAGTTAAGACAAGTAAAGAAAAAGAAAAAGTAAATAAAGTTTAAATATTTTCCGTTTGTACAAACTAAAGTAAAATTCAACTTACCCCTTGTGCTTCTTCAGCTGCCAAGCAACCTCACTCAAATCAAGATTTGAAAAATCGACATTTACGTTTTCTCCACTCATTGATTTGACCGCAACCTTCATAACATCAGAAGACATAATATCCTGTAGATCCTTTAAGCTATCACCCATTTCTGTTAGACTTCCGATAGAAACAAGTGTTTTTTGAAAACTATTCATTAAACCTGCGAATTTGTCCAGTTCTCCGAAACTTTGATTCGAGATCTTCATAACTTCTTGGATTAAGGTTGTATTAGGAGAATAAAGTATTCGACCTCTTAATAAAGGTTTCACATAAGACCAGATGATTTTTCCAGCTGTCATGCCTAAAACATTCTTGTAGGTGTCTCTGCAAAATTCAGCTGTAGACAGACGATTATTAAATATATAGAAAATACGTGGATTTAAATCTAAAAAAACGATTCGTTGGTAACTCACTTGGCAAGGAGTTTAATTCTTGCTCATCGTAATTTTTTCTATTGTCTTCAATGGAAGAAATCACCTTGTAAAATTGACCACCTTCATTTACTAGTGGCTTGCTACACAACATTTTACTGGCCTCTCCAAGAAATTGACCGCCTGGAATAATTTGGATATTCAATATGTAATTTATTTCTAGTAATTAATAAATTTTTACCAGAACCGAATTAAGAGGAGACTCTGATGTTTATAAATAACTCACTCGACATAGAATCAGAATAATTTGTACTCGCAGCTGTTTTCGCTGAAGAAAGACTTGATGCGAGTTTTTCTTTGAAGAATGGCACAAGTTCTGCAGCAACGCCAATATTTTCTAGGACATCTTTCCCATCAGCTTCCGTCAGGTTAGCATTCTTGAAAATATGTTTAACATTTGCTGTCATGAGCTGTAATTTCAATTATTATATTACCTTCATTAATCATTTTCTACTATTCCTGGATCAATCAAATAAATAAAATAAAATAGTGTAATCGTACGTTTTTGAAGATGTACTCGAAATTGAGATTCGTGATGAGAGTGATCATCATATTTTGAGTATGTTCACCATTCAGTTCGCACAGAATTGAACTAACTTCTTTAGCTGTAACGTGGCTCTGATCAAAACTCAACATCTCACTTAGCTTTGTGGGCGAACAAATTGTATCTTTCAAATCCAAGGCTCGACGTTCTTTTAGGAATACAGAAATCATATCAACTTTGGATTCACTCATGATTCTCGCTGCGTCATTTGAAATTCCTGTTTTTTCAACTAGATACTTTCTGAGAACGTCCCAATTTTTGAACATCTCTTGTACTCCATCTAAAATTTAACATTCTTGGAAATTTCTTTCTGTAACTATTATAAATAGACGGAGAAAAAGAAAGTAATTTAAATACTAACATTTCATGTTCAAAAGTCCCAAATTCTTGAAAATCTCCATTGACTCAAGAGTCCTCACCATAGTTCTTAGGTCTTCTTTAATCAGAGGATCCTCGATAAAGGGACCGACGTCATCAAGAATTTCGTTCAATCTGTTTAAGAATATTAAAGATTTTTTAAAAGGAAGCAACACTTTTTAATAATAAATTTTTTAAATAATATTTTTATTTACCCTTCAAAGAGTTTGTCGATAGTTTTCCCATTCACGATACCAACAATGCCGTCAACAAGATCCGGAACACCCAAAGCATCGGAAACATTCTCAAAATCTATTTTGCTAGCCACATCGAACAAGTTTCCTCCTTCCTCCATGAGTGCAGACAAGTGTCTCAAAATGCTTTTTAACCACTCAAGATTCCAACCAGCTTCTTTTCTCCAGAGTATAATTTTTTGGTCAATGAATTTAAAATTAAGACTCTTGGCAAGAAATCCAGAGACTTCATCCAAAGAAACGTAATTTGAAATTTTAGGATTGAAGAGAAGAAGTTTTTTACAATGGTTGCTATTGAGAATTTCGTAAAGAACTGTTGCATTTTGGCAACGTTTTGGAGGATGGCAAAGATTACTTTCCTCTTCACCTGATAATAAATTTACATTTATTTTTGCATCTGGAAGCATATGCTTTACAGTTTCCACATCTGGGGTTCGAACAACTTCAGTAAGAGGTTTCCAAATCGGTACGTATTTCTCTGCCAGATTTGTTAAATTTCTTATGTGTTCATGATTGGTTGCCGAGTCCAACAATTGTACGTTTTTCTCTATTGCATCCAACATTCCAATCATAATGGTGATATACCTTAAGAGAAGGGTTTTTAGTTTAAATTTTACACTAACTTTATAAATTTTATTTTACTTATACATATTATAATAAATACTCACAATCCTGGTCTTGAATACGAATGTCCGCCAACAAATTTGTAGAAGCATTCATTAACTTCCTTGTGATAAGTAGCATTGTGATGATCCACTAAAATATCCACTACGTAGTGTAAAGAATTTTCTAAAGTAACCATGAAGCTCTTAAGTGTCTTCTTATTATTTAAGTATTTATAGTGATTGATCTGTCAAAAAATTTCTTAATATAATATAATAATTCAAAAAAATTCGTCTGAAATAAAAAAGCCAAAGAATAACTCAACGAGAATTCCGAAAAATTAAAAATTTTACCATATTGATAGTTTTATTCCAATAAAAATCTTTCAGCATCGTCTCTTGAATCTCAATCACTTTCATTTTATTCAACTTGCATATTAATTTTGAATATTCTGCATGTCGTATTAGTTGAGTATTTAAAATTTCTAACACAAGTGTGTTACACCAGGTACAGTTTCTGAAAATAATTTAGAAGAGAGTAGATTGGTTCCTTTATAAAGAAATTTACTATATACCTACTTACTCATCAGAAGATGTAGAATTTAAGATGTTGTGCAACACATTTATTGATTTTTTCATCGCAGAATGAGCTAATTTTCTCAAATCCTTACTCCTGTACCTTACAAGGAAATCTTTGAAGGTTCCCTCTTCAAAGGAAGTCCACCATGTGGGAATTTTGACGTTGATGAAACCTTCTGACATAATTCGTATAAAAGTGGTTTGAAGTTTGTAGATTTTCTCCATGAGATATGTTTTATTAAATACTGAATATTCAGGCTCGAAGGAACTTCGAACTTTGTATAAATGATTTTTCTAAATGATATAATAAAAAACATATAATAAGTCATCAAATTATGAAATTTCTATAATAAAGAGTTGATTAAATAATAATTACCTCAGCATAAAAATCAAGAGGCAAAAAATCCTCAGCTGAAAGTATCTCACCGCTGTTTATTATTTTCTGACAAATTATTGTAATGCTCGAGAGGATTCCCTTCTTTCTCACAAAATTCGGTACTATCAAATATTTATCTATGTCGCAAAGCTTCACTTTTCCAGCAAAAAATCGTTCAGCAAAGTCACCCAGTTTTTCAGAGTTGACAAAAGTATCAACAAGAGTTATTGCTAGATTTGGTAGGTCCTCAACAATTGTCAGAAGGGGTTTTATTCTCGAACCTTCGTAAATAATTCTGAGCTTTTGCCAGATATCTCCTCCGGACAAAAGTTCCAGAACCGATGAGAGAACTTGAGGTAGCCTAATTAAGAAGTAAAATAAATAAATAAAAATGTATACGATTTTAAAAATTTGTTCCTTGATCAAAATAAACAAAGCTTAAGATAAACAACCTGTGTACTTTGCCCATAAGCGAATCATCTGGAAAATATTCAGTTACAAGTTTGTTCACCCAAGAAAGTTCAGTCTTATTAATCATTTTCCACGTATCAATAGAAAAACCTCTCCAAGTTGTAGCATTAAAAATACTTGATTGGAAGACAAGTTTCGGATATTTAGATCTAAGTTCTATAATTTGTTCCAGCAAAAGAGAGACAGATTTTGAAAGAGGTGTTACTCTTTTCAATACGTCTGTGTGATCATTTGCTATTACCTAAATGGACAGAAATAATGCTTGTATTACGAAATGTTTGTTTTAAAAAATATAGTGTGCACAAAAGAAAATGTATAATATACAACTAAGCTTACAGATAGTTCCTCGCTCGTTAAGCTCGTTAGCAATTGATTAAAATCGAAAGAACAAATTTCCCTTAGAAAATGTGTCGCATTAGGTTCAGCCCAGATACCAAGTTTGGGATGAGATGTACACCAATTCTTTTTAAAATGTTTTATCGTATAGGGTTGCATTGTTATGGGATCAATTTCGCTTAAAATAGCAATAAGCGAAATTGTTTCTGTCGGATGATGTTCAAACAGTTTCATGAGTTGACGAACGTCCCCTTTCTCGAACAAATCCCAGGTATGAATCTCATCATTTTTCAAATTTATTCCACTCAAAGTTTTGGCTATGTTGCTCAAAACTTCGGAAATGCCTTCAATTATCAGACGGTAAGTTCTACCCTCGGGATTATTCTGTAAAAATTAGAAAAATATCTTTACAACTCTTTAACTATTAATGATTGATAATAATTAAGTGGATTTCGAAAATGGAAACCTACACGAAGTATTATTCCACCAACTTCATCCACATTGTTGTTAAGCTCTCGTTTCAATGTTTTCAACAAACTATCAAAGTAATTTTCTCCAAAAGGAACATCAATTTTTATACCACTTTTTGTGCGATTTTCGATTGTCTTTCCTAAATCATACATGTCGATTCCCAAGCTTAAAAAGAAAGATTGATAGTCGGAAAAGGGCCTTTCCCAAACTGCAGCCTCTTTCATATAGAGATCAGTGAATGCATTAAAATTGTCTGGGTCAAGGTCACAAGTAAAATTTTTCAAAATTCTGTACTCATCGACAGAAAGGTCTACCCTAGAGTTAAAGAACCAGGAGAATATTTCTGAACAAGATACGTTTCTTCTTTTTATGGAATTAATCGCTCGACTGTCTACTGTAGGATCCGAAATTCCGTTTATGAATGTTGCTATTATATTAGGAAGACGATTATAAGCAATTCCAATCACACTCTTGTCCCTGAATCCAAGCAAAGAGAGAATGCTGATATTTTTTGGATCTGAAAGCAGTTAATCTTAGTTATTCAAATGATTACAAGGAACGGAAAATAATTTATAATTTTATATATTCCGTAGGTTGCTTATACCTTCTTTGAAAATACCAGAAAAAAGAACTGCCACTTCATGTAAAACATGAGTCAAATATTTTCCCAGAGCGAAAAAATAATTCGAATCTCTTGATATTTTCATTGATTTCCATACATCTCTTGCTGACGACTGACTATGCAAGATGCCCACCCCTTCATCAATTTTATTATCGATGAAATCCAGTATTTTTCTAAAATAATGTAAATTAATTATTGGGTACACTTCCGAAAAGTTCACCCTAGAATATTGACTGAATACTTGTCCTAGGGATTCTTTTTTTTCACAAGAAAATATCAATAACTTAATTGCTGTCAGCATGCAATGAAACTCCATCCGCATAATATTTTTTATTTTAAAAAAGAAATAATTTACCTGGATTGATCTAATGCTCCAGGTAAACTTTCAGTTACCATTTTTTTGACCTCTGGCAAAAAGTTTTTCATGTAAACAGAGAGACTCGGGGTGTCTGATAATCCGACATCTTCTGATGAATTTAAGAGAGAGTTCATTTTTCCAACTAATCGACGAAATCTTAAATAACCTTCTGTCCAGTTAAAAGGTGGCAACTGAATCGAACTGTTGTGCTGAAACTAATTATTTTCTATGAAGTAAATGAAACCAAAGAACAATACTTTAAAATAAATTGACTGAATTCATTTAAAATCATTTCGCGGAATCGATTTTGTCATATTCTGACATAAAATATGTTTTCTCTCAACTTACAATTTTTCGAACTTTATTTAATAAAGGCTGTTCGTTCCACTCCTTGATTAAAAGACTTGGGTCACAAGATATTTTCTCTATTTCTCTCATCAACTCTCGACTTCCTGTTCTGAACTCTAGAGCCTCTCCAATACTTTCATTCTTGATACAGGGCCAATTTGGTTCTCGTGATTTATATTCGTCGACGGCAGACATCTTAAATCAATATAAAAAATTGAAGTCCAAAGGAATCTGGATTAATAATAAATAATGCAGAAGAGATGTAAAGAAATAGAACTTACAAAATGCAAAGGGATTTTTACAGTCATGTCTACAAAGTCAAGAGTTACAGGTGCGAGATTTCTCAAAAGTTTACTCAACAAACTTGAAGTCTGTGGCATCAAATTCAAGACATCTCCTAAATCAATCGTATAATTTTTCTTTTGAATTTGATCCACAACATTTTCGACGTTATCAGAAAGTAAAGAAGCAGCCCAAGCCAGAGCATGCAAATCCTCCCAGTTACTTAAGGTTTTTGCATTGAAAAGAGGATATTCCATAACTGTGAAAAGTTTGCACAAAACGCCTACGCTGCAAAAATATGTAAATTGTCATTAAAGATTTAGCCAAAATTTCTTGAAAACTGGCCTGTTTAATTTTAACGAACCTGACTTCCCAAGCATCTGACACAGTTACATCCTCCGTCCAAGAATGTATGAATTTTTCCATTAGCTCATTTAAATTAGTTAAATTATTCTCTGAATCTTCTTGATGTACAAGGGAATCAACATAACGATAAATCTTCACAACTTTTTCATTGAATCCTGTCCAGTTGAAATCTTTTCTCTTGATATACATTGACTTATCGTCTTCTATGCTCAACAAGTTAAAGCTAAGCATTGATTCGACAGTTTTTATTGGTCGACAAATTAGATTCATCAAAAATGTGACATTTGAACCTGGAGGAAAGTTTATAAGATTCAGCGCTTTCGGTTCCATGCACAAATCTCTGGTCAAATTCGAATATCCTAGTAGTCTCAACACCTATAAAAATATATATAGTCATATAATATATCAAGTGTTATAAATATACAGCAAAGTAGAAAATGTGATGAAAAATACACAAAGAATAGTTTTTACTGACTTTTGGCCTATCCGTTGCAGTCAAATAAAAAGATTTAATCAACTCAGGTTTGTGAATCCGAACTTGGGCAATCCACTCAGTAGGATGACTTTGAAGATCCTCTAAAATATCTCCAGCAAGCAAATCCATTTTGACTAAATTTGGTTCAATCGTGAAGTAAGAAAAGCTCTTTAAGCCCAGCATCTTTGCCATACTCAGATGAAGACCCAATCTGTTCAAATGAATAGTATTGAAAAAAACAAATAAAATAAAAAATCGAAGACATTAATAAGAAATTAATTACATGTCCAAACGTCCTTGAGGTTGATTCTCTTCAAAAGCTTTTCGCCATTCGGTCGAAATTGGGAACGAGGTCCAAATGGGAGATTCGAATCTTTTCGATTCCACGTCCTGAAGATAAGCTACAAACAACTTAACACTTTCTATCGTCGCTGTCAGATTAGATCTTTCGAAAATCATTGGTCTTTGCAGAGCCATGAAAATAAATGTTGTTAAAGTGTTGTCTATCTAAAAAAAAGAAACATAATTTTAATTTTTGTAACTCTTTGTATTCTTCTTACGGTCCATTTTCCACAATACTTACAATTCGACTGAAATTTCCCATTTCAAAGACGTTGTAAATGTCAGATATGAATTTTTTTCCAGATTCACTACATATTGACTCATTCAGATTCGACAGTTGATCCTTTTTTTCTCTAATATCTGTAAATATTTCATAGAAAGTATCTTCTTCGCACAATGCTTCTTCGATTTCCTTGGTTTTTAAAACCTCCAAGAGTTTCTATAATTCATTTTTAAATTCATATTATCAACGAACAAAGAAAATAGCTGCATGCTTAAAAATTCGAATTTTAGATATTAATAGTTGATGATTGAAAAGTTCTGAATGTTCAAATGAACGAATTTTTGTATTGATTGTATTTGTAACTACAAAAAGTTTTTAAATATTGATTAATTTACATTGAAAATAATAAAGAATTAATTAAACTTGTAATCCTGATTGTTATTTTTAGTTGGCACAATATTTCTGGATAAAATATAATTTAAAAAAAATATTTCGTTCATTTGAACGTTCAAAACTTTATTCACATTTAATAGTTGAAATACTGACCTCGAGAAAATCCAAACGAGAAAAAGATTTTATAACTGCCCTGTAAGCATCCGGTTCTACATTCGTCAAAATATTTCGTACTGTGGTTTCATGATTTCGAGCAACAAAATTGATCTTGATTAATAATTCCTCATGAATTATTGCAACATGATGGGTCATTTGAACCACGTTGTCCGTCATTGATATTAAATACGAAACCATGTTCAGTATTTTTTTCGAAAGGAAGTTTTTAAGGCCATCCAATACATCTGCTGCACTGAAAAGTTTATTTAAGGATTTAAGAAAGCATGTTTATATCCATGAATAAAATACAATAAAAATAATTGTACAATCATAAAATTGTCCAAGTTTGTTTTAAGATTGCAGTTTAATTAATAAATAACTCTTGAAATGTTGTCCCCATTTTGAATCATGCTCTTTGTCCCACTTGAATAGGGCCATTGAAACTAAACGGAAGTTACTTGACTCACATCTGTATTTTATCTTCGTGTTGCTGTATCACTTTGTTGGTGAGCTTAATACCATCTTGTAAAATTAGATATGTAGTATCCAAAGCTTTTGTGATATTTTTCTCATAGTCGATATACTTTGAAGCTACATCGTTAACGTTTCCTCCAATTTGGTGTATTAGACTAGATACATTTTCCCCTTGAGTCTTTCCATTATTTATGACGTCCTTTACCAGAACAAGCAAATCTTTCATCTTCAGAAAAGCATTTCGGGCTAATTTCCATTCATCTCCTTGAAAAACTGGATCGATTACAGCTATCATTTCATTTATGCTGAAATTTTCATTTTTATATTCAGATATTCATTTGTTTGTGTTATTAATATGAAAATGATGTATACGTTATTTTTGTAACTTACAAGGAAGGATCTATCTCCTTAAAGGAGACATTTTTGAAAAGAGGGATAATCTTTGGCACCCATTCCTGAATCTTCAGATATTTGGGAACATATTTATCCACAATTCTGAGTCCAAGAATTGATTCAACAGTTTTTTGGATGTCCTTGAAAAAATCGTAGTCTTGAAATTTAGCCATAGCACGACTGACCATTTCCAGGAGACCGGTAAAATCTAAATGATTCGTCAATTGTTCCAAAATACCAGGAATTTTTGCCGGGTCTATTTCGCAAAGTACTTTTGATATCGTCAAGAGATCCTCTTCATTCGGCACGACAAGATATTTCTTCAAGCTTTCGGCTGAGCAAATGATGTCTTCGACGTTGGATGAACCAAAACCTTCGATCAACTAGTTTAAAAATCAAAAAGGTTGAAAACAATGCACATTTATGAATTTAACTTTATCACTATTTATTCTGAAGACTCACGTATATTAATTTAATTGACGAGTTGAAGAGTCCATCGATAAAACTTTCCGTAGCCTGAGGCACTTGAGTTTTCAAGGATCTTTTTATCGTTTCATGATTATTAAACAAATCCCCAAGACGAATTCCTCTATCTAAAAATAAGTATTCGAATTAATAATTTTTAAGACAGTGACAATTTTCATGGGTGAAATTTTAATTAAAATCGTGTCAATACTCACCAAAAAGTTGTTTAATATCTGGTTGGGTAAGAATTTGGGCCATTGATTTGAGGAGCTGAATACCTTTTGGCAGAAAAGAGACTGCTGAAAGGATTGTATCATTTCGTAGAACTGTTTGGAGTTCAGTGATCAATGGACTCAACCTATAATTAAATTTACATCATTATTAATTATTATCATTTACTTAGTGTCAATTTTGACTAATAAATTAAACGCAACAATTTCCCGCAATTACATACGAAAGTGATGGTGTCAAGGCATCTTGTTTTTTTAATTAGACTTACATAGCACTTTTATAAGATGGTACTTCCTCGTAAACAGAGAGTGGTTCGCAAGGATTTCCCACACTACAAACGAAGCTTTGAACGAATGGCAAGATTCCATCTTGAGGCATAAACCTCGCAGGGAATTGGCATGTGGGAAAATATTCCGGATCGACATTATCACGGACAGTGTAAAGAATCATAAATACGAAAATTGGCCATAGAAATACGAGACTCAGTACGCCCTGAAATCAAATATAATAATTATTGCCGTTTTATTACTAACAAAATATCGAAGTATCCATTCTATTATTCTATGCATCATTTTAATTTAAACATTATGGCAAAGTATACATCTACAGCAGTCTTTCTTATTGCGAAGATTCTCTCTAATAATTTCATGTTTTGCGCGTTTAATTAAGATTTTTTAAAGAACTTATGAAATCAAGCTAACTTACCGGCTGTCGTTTTCTAACAACATAGTTCTTCCAGAGGAGGAGACCAAGCTGGTCACCTCCCATTTTCCTGCTTCGAAAACCTAAGTAGCAAAAATAAGTTAATAATTCTACCTTTAAAGCATATTAGCTTATATATTAATCAATTTGCTCCTGCAATCTAAGATCTAAACAGTGCTGACAATTTTTAAATAAATATTAATGCAATCATCAAATTAATTGGAAAAAATATGTAAAATTTAGAAAATACTTGCTTGTTACTTGCTTAATTATTATTTTCACCAACGCTTTGTAAAAGTAGGGATTTCCATAATTGAATAATAAGTATGTATGGCAGATAATAATTTTATCTCTGAAACTGCTTTTTCTTTCAAAATAGAAAGCATAAAATAATTATTTATTGTTAGAAACCTTGAATAATGATGCGCTTCCTTGAAAAATTTCCAATTTAACCATTTCCAGCTTGCACTAACCATACTTCACAATACAATATAAATATCAGTTTCTACTTCGTATTCCTTTCAATTACTCATAACTATATCACAAACTCTTTTTCCGCTAAAGAAGATAATTTAATCTTTATATTATATCAACTCGAGCTGATATTAATTATTTAAAAAATGTATATTATTATTCATAGTTAATTCTTTCTTGAATCAAAAAAATCTATTAATTACAGTTTATTTACAATCAGTTAAATAATTGCGTCATTGTAATACTAATTTATAAAAGACAATAGAATATTACCAACAGATATTGAGAGAATTTTACAGACATGAACTATTTTGCAAACAATGACTAATATTTATCTCCACGTGGGACGTCTTATTATTCTGTCATTTTTCAAACAATAAAAGACGTGATTATTATTCTTGATAATAAAATTTAATTTAGGAATAAGAATTATTTATTTACGATAAAATCCCATTTTTCAAAACTCACAGAATTCCACAGACCTGTTCCTATTCTCATTTCTGATTCTAGATTTGTAAAATTATAAGATTACAATAGATTTTCTATTTTTTACAACTTCCCTTTACAATTATCACATTTTTTAAAGGATTCTTTAAGAAATGGAGGCAATAATAGACTTGCAGACTATATAAAACATCAACCATAATATTGTGGCTACAATAGTAGCAACAGACATAATATTATGAATGATACGAGTTCATCCTCTCACTATTCGTAATTGCATTGCATCTACTACGAATTACATGTTTCGTAAGCCATGTAAAATTCTTAAAAGCCAAATGCCGCACTTGAAAAAAAAATGACATGCCGTGCACTGAAGAGTGCAAATTACAATTTATGCTTCATACACTAAAGCTAAATCTCCACAAAGTGAAGTCTTCTTAAGCCATTGCTTTCGATCAAAAACATCAACAAAAATTTGCATTCTTCATTCCGTGTTTAAAATCTAGAAATAAAAGAAAATAATTCCCAAAGACTGCATTTGTTTGTGAATAGCAAGATCAAGATTCATATAGAAACGCAAAAACTGCTCTTACGCTAGTGCATATAACACTTGGAAATGTTTTACGATTTACGCGAATACTCCGGTCGAAGAGCTGCAGAGTTCAAGGCCATCGACCTGTACGTCATCAGTAGACAGTCTTCGTCTTCCGTAGGAAACGGTCTCAAGTCAAGGAAAGTCTCGGAAGCAGTGGTCGAACTGGTTTTTTGTCATTAAAGGAAGACATCGATCTGTGATCAACTTGTTGAACAATACCGACGTGAGCAAATTCTCATTGTTGTATGTTTATCGTTTGATTGGCCTTCAGTTATGGGAATTCATTCAAATCTGGCTTGAGGAAATTATACCAGTTATAAAAACAAAGAAAGAGATACGAACTGATAACTCATAAGATTTTTCCCATAAAAAAACATCTAACTGCAAATAGTAAATTTGTGCATTTAGAAATGCAGAAGGTAATTGAATGGTTATCCAAATAAGATATTGCATCTACCTTTCAATTTAAATTTTAAATTTTCGTTTGCAATGTTTACTTTTCTCCGTTTAAACTCATTTAAAATATGTAAAGACATTGCTATTTGAATAGAATTTCAACAGTAAAAAAGAAATATGTTTTTCTTGTGCATTCTAAAGTCGCTAATTAGAAGAAAACACTGTGTACATTTTACTTGTACTCATGGCTATCAGAATTTTGCAATGCAATTTTGCAATAGGTAAATATGTCAGTGGCCGAGAGCACTTCAAGTTCATTCTTCTAAAAGTATAATAAAAGTACATCATTAGTAATTTATAAACGACTTTGTTATTTGACAATCAGAAAAGTTTTTATGGAACTTATTTGCGTAATTGATGAAGGCATAAAGGAAATGCATCTCAGGTTGCATAGTACAGGTGCATAAGTGATTGGCGGGCAAGTTTTATCTCAAGTTTAATTACACAACGTCATGACCTTTGATTTATGCTTATATTATGAAATTAGTCATTTTACAAGGATAAGGAATAAAGTGTCATTTTTTTCATTGATGAAGATATTTTTTGAAGAGAGCTAATGCTTTTGTCATGAAATAATTAAATTTTTCTAAATCTCATGCACCTTCAAGTCTTTGAAACTATTATATGTATAATAAGTTTATGGTAATAGAAAAAAAATTATGGTAATGAAAAGGAAAAACTTCCTTTGATATATATCCTACACATGAAAATCAAAGATATACAACTGAATAAATTATCTAAACTGGACTTGAACAATACATCTTGTACTCATTATTTACACGTACTAAAGATTATATATACAACTGGTTTTCTTATTATCAATTTTTAATAGTCTAATAGATATGATTTAATGTTAGGTAAAAAGCTTGTTTTCATTATTTTTAAAAGCATTCAATAGATTTTCCAATTAAAGAATGTATTTTACTTCAAAATTCGTCATCAATTTACATGATTTTTAAGCAAGTAAAATTTGCATCCATTGACCATTACTGTTAATTTATTCGTTTTATTTTAATGGTTTAACTCCATTCTTCACCAAAAGAGTAACTATTTTTATACATGTTTTCGCATTTTCTTAATGATCAAGAATCAAAGATAAATACTTGTTACTGTATAAGAAAATTCATTACTTAAATGATTATTTTCTCCGAGGCTACATTTTTTGAATACATTGGATCAAATTATGTGCAATACACAAAGAAAAACCGACTTTCTTATGTTCTTTAAATGGCTTTAAATGTTAAAGTAATTTTCTTTAAATTCCTCATAATTATTAGTTAAGAGAAACTTCGTTTAATATATAAAATTACATATTGAAAATACTTATATGGATGAAAGTAGTCTACAAAATGCTAAGCAAGCAAATATTTTAAACTTTCAAAGACTCGACTCTTAACTTTAGTATTGGCTTCCCTGGAATTTAATATTAAGAAATGAGTAAGAACGCCACCTTGGCAATTACTTTCATAATTGTATCAACAGCTGAAAAAAGTGAATCTAATGCGTAATTATAGCTCTTCTTTTATCACGCGACATTATTTTAATTTATGTAACAAAATTAATTACATTTCAAAAAGGAATTAATATTGCATTGAATTAGTAATAATTAACTACAGACGTTTTTATACAAATAATAGAAAACTTTAAGTCACCTCTAAAGTTGATTCAAAATATATTTTATTGACATTATATTTGAAAACTTATAATTCATCAAAATTTTGGTTTATACCTTAATGTTTTATAAATAATTCAATTACGTAAGTCATATATCAAGATGCATTTAGAGTGTAACGAAACGGAGTTTGAACTTCAAACTTTGAAGCATTCACAATCGTACAATTTCAAATTAATATCGTATTTATTTTACTCAATTTTCTAACTACATATTTCTTTTACTTTGAGAAAAATACAAGCAATGTTTACTTATGTAGTTTCTGGAAAAGTAGTAAAATATTATTTATCATATATTTGTTAGACTTATGTTAAAAACATGGATTACCGATTATAAATAAGGAACATCTTTATTTTGAATATCAAAACCATCAAGGAGCTTACGAGAAATCATGTGAATGCAACTCTGGCAATTCCAGGGTAATCATTCGTGGAAATCCTGTGGGAAATTTCGGCAGATATAAAGGAAATTTTAGACAGCGATACGTTTCGAACTCTTCGGAGAAAATAATGGGAAATCACGTGAATCATTAAGGAATTATTTATGAATTGCCGCATTCATGTTTTTTTGATTCCCTAATTTCTTAATAGTAAACAGCTCCTCGACCAAAACTCTAGTCTATAAATAGTTTGCAACTATCTTAAAAGTTGAAAGCTACGTTGTTCCAGTACACCTTTTTTCCTACTGAAATTTACAGTGAATGGTATGTGCGGTAATAGGTGGTTTTGTGCATAAATTCCAGCTCTGATTAGAGTTTAGTCCAATTTGATGACAATTACGCTATACTACACACTATATACCAGTATACAAAAACATTACTCAGAATTTCATCTATTTGTAAACTAATGGTAACCATAAGCCATGAATTTTTCAACGTAACATAAGAAGCAAAATGTAATAAGCTCGTAAGTTGATATTGTTCAGCGTAAATATTATAATTCACTTTTTTTCGCGTATCTGGTTACTCAAATCATCAGTAGAATGAGATGCAACTTTTATTTTCAGCTGTTATAAAAATGTTTCAGTTGAAAACAAGTTTATAATTGTTTCCAATATTTTCTTCCAACTTGGTTGGAAAGGAAAGGATCTTGTACTAACACAAGATTTACTCTGATTGTAAATAGTGCAGTAAATCCCAACTGGGTATTTTCCATTTTTGTAAAATTTGGTAATGCACTTTTTCTTTATGCCTCAAATCTGTACTGAATTTCAATGATGAAGAACTTTGAAGTCAAAAACATCTCCCAATTTACAATATTCATTCTAAGTTGTCATCAAAATTCTAAAGAGTGTGCATTCGACTGTTTTTACAAAACATGTATCGCAATAAGTACATTATGAAAACTCTAATACAGTTATTGTAACTTTAGAACATTAAGTTAACTGCTTCTCTGCAGCATTTCAATGACATCTTCAGATCATAATAAATATTCTAGGATCAAAGTGATTAGGTTGATTATAGATCAAGCTACAAGAAGCCTTGGTAATTCTAATCTGAATCTTGACCACAGAAGTCTATGAATTATGGATTCGAATCATATACATCGAGTGTAAACACTTATTCAAAAAATGAACATTTCTCACTCATTTTACAGTTTTTTGCATTAATAACTCGAAGAAGATGGTAGTTTTTGTCAGCAGTGTTTAGATTTTTTGAAATCAAAGAAAGAGAAATTTCGTTTTACCAGGTTTGGAAGGCTAACAAAGGGTTTCATCCGTAAAGAGTAGCCTTGGGAGTAAATCTTAAGCCTAAAGATCCTGCACGGAGGTTCTTTTGAGCACGCGTTTGCCTCTCTTACTCGCGAACGGTTTTTTCACTCTCTGTCCTTTATTTCACTTTCTTTTCAGCACGAAATGCTTCACTCGGACTCGAGGACTCGACCGTAGTGACTGCCTGACTGGCAATTCGCGTGCCTCGACGAACGGCGGCTCGACTAAGACTGTCGAACAAACACGTGGTCCTCACTGCAATCGGCTTCGACACTTGCAGCCTGAAATGTGTATGGATTTACGCTTACACTTCTTCGGGCACTGCTAGACCATTTGGCAAAAGACAAGAACAAGGACGACGAGAAAGTACGATCTAGATACGGCACTGGGTCTGATTCGAACTTCAGCTGTTTATTAAACAACCAGTGACCGGTCAATCAAGAATTGACGACTGGGACGAGGTCGGCAATCATCGATAAACAGTGGAGCACAATGCATTGCATTTTTCATTCAATCACAGAAAAAACAAGGACTGAAAGTGTTTACAGCTGAAATCAGTTTTTAGGCTGAATTTCAGTCTTAAGTCAGTTTTTAGTCTTGTTTTAAGACTCAGAAATCTAAAAACAAGACTTTTTAGTTTTTAAACAAGACTAAAAACTGACTTAAGACTGAAATTCAGCCTAAAAACTGGTTTCAGCTGTAAACACTTTCAGTCCTTGTTTTTTCTGTGATTTTAAAGATTTTACTCGAGAATTTACCAGATTCTTGATTGTCACAATTTTATGTCTATGTATGTAATTCAAGATGCAGAAGGGAAAAATATTTTTTCACGTCATTCCCACGAATTTCTTCCAATTTGTTTGAATTACTGCGAATTAATTCATTAATTAATAGAATTTCCTCAAATTTTATTTATATTAAACTAGAATTTCTTATAAAAAACTAGTAGGGCCCGATTGGGAACGATTGACCGAATGGATCGCCAATTAATAGATCGGATTCAATTGTGTTTCTTAATAAGAACTCAATTTATTATAATTTTTTTAGAAGAGTCGTATGAATTATTTTCAATTCCGTTGTATAGTAATTTTTTCGACGAACCGGTATTCATGTTCTAAATATTAAGATTCCTTAATAAGAATAAAATTATAATAATTGAAATACTATTTTTTCCTTTGTAAGTCATTTAGCTTAAACTCTTATACGTTTGTTTCTGTCATTAAAACCGGACGTAGACACTTTGAAAGAAAATTACAAAATAAAGAAAAAAAGATGACATGCCATTATGAATGTTGTATCACAAACTTGTATCACAAATTCACAACTTTGAAGATTTATATCAACAAGTAATTTATATTAACAGGTGTAACAGCGAAAATTTTTCTTGGAAATGAAAAAATTATATGTTGATGAAGTTAAAAGACAAATAGTAATTTTTGATAATTAGCCTATTATGTACATTATATATCAGCATATCTCTCAAAAACATGAATTATGATTTAAAAAAGCTTACATGACTTGCAAAATGGGATTATATAAGGATTCGAAAATATTAAAATAAGTTAAAATTTTACCTGAAAAGCAAAGAATATTCTATGTAGTAGTTGAGAAATGTTCCTAATTCTGCAAATGACATAAGAAAACCTGTAATTGAGCTCGGTAAACCAGCATCGCGCCATTCATTATTAATATGATAGTCGAATAATCACTTCCGTCGAACTTAGGTTGCGAAATGCTTTTAAAGGTAGTATTGTACAACACGGATCGTTATCAAGAAATTGAGGTATTTCAATAACAATTGAAAGCGAAAGCCTAAGGTGGGTTCCAAATAATTAGTCAGACAAAATCGTTAAATGTTTAACGACAAATCATGTAGTAAAAAATAGGCAATAATCTAGTGTCTCGTCTAGCTCACAATTCTAAATATTCCACACAGAAATTTCGGAACTTGTTTTCAATATTTCTAAGAAAGAATCTCGAGGGTATGATAAAAAATACAAAATTCTTGAATATATAAAAATAAGAAAAAGAAGAGTCCAAAGGTGAGATCCACACTAAAATTCTTCCTAATATGTATTCAATAAAATTTCTCTTTGTAGGAGTTTGTCAAGAATTCAGGATTGCATCCATGCTTTTCCTTACCATTCGTGAATCTAAAAATACCGAGTCAGACATTTAAAAGAGAAAAAAAAGTCAAAAAACCATAAACTCGTCCGGCAAGTGAGTATAGAATCGAGCCACTAACATAATATGGTTGTTATTCGTGGCAAATACACTGGATTATTTCCACTCTAGATAGATATATTCATCCTTTTTTCGATCGCATTATAAAACAAAATAAAGAAGATGAAAATTAAAAATCAGTCTAAGATATATCTTAAGTATATTTAAAAACAAGATAATGAAATCAGTGCAAGTGTCAAACCCCAATTATTCTTGTGCACGATACGTCAAAGAGAAAACGAGATGTGTATTACACACACGAAAGCTTTGCAATACTACGAGTATTGCATTACGTATTAGAGACGAAAAGATACGCGGTAAGGTGATATACGTGATGAGCAAGTCTACTGCTCATATTCAAAAAGAGATAGGGTAACATGAATCAAACAAATGAAATATTTTAGAATGATATTTAAACCACTTATCACTTTTTCTATATATATATATATATATAT